>JAHWFO010021184.1:634758-654151 GCA_023313115.1 Rhysida immarginata
GTGTTATTGTTTCCACTGTCCGTATTTTAGTGTATATTTTGTACTTCGTCTTTAGGATCCTAGCGGAGGAGGTCCCGGGTTTGTTGTTTACCTTTTATCTTTCTTATACCACTGTAATTCAAATATTTAATTTTTTGTGATTACAATTTTTTTTATCTCTGTTGTAAAAAGAGAAAGAAGACGAAAATAAACCTTGTTTTTTATTTCCAGTTTTATTTTTCCTTGAATACTTGCTGTTGATGGTCTTATTTATTTACAGTATGGGTGGCTCTGCTTGACGTTTTGAGCTTCTAGATCTTCCAAGCTTTTCCAAGTTCTCCTCCTCCCACTCAACTGTTACGTTCTACCCTCGCCTTTTATCGGACTCTGGGTGTCGCTCCATTATGTAGAACGTCGCTACAATGACTTAGCCTTTGCAAATGTTGGATCTCCCAGCTTCTCTTTCGTGACCATTATGTTTTACTTTATTCATTTCAATCCATGTTCGTTTGCAGCAATAAAGGGAAATATTTATTTGGATTTCGCTTTTTCTATTTTGTGTTTTTTTTTTTCTAGGTTTGGGTTGTCTTGGGTTGCGGGTTAGTCATTTTAGTATTTAATTGGGGTTAATTTTGTAGTGAAGCTTTTCTCCTGGGTTTCTCTCTTCTTCACCTTACTTGGAGGATCGCTTTTTTTCTTTCAAGTAAGCGTTTTCCTTTATTCTCGCGGTTATCTTGGGTTCTGGTAACTGTTTTTGTTTCGGTCAAGGGAAGGTTTTCTTTTGGGTTTTTTTACGCTTCACTTCTGGGGCGTTGGCTGTACGTGCGGGTAAACGCGGTTCGCCTTTACTAGCACGTTACACTACCAACACAAATTAGCAGCATTTAGACATATGGTATACAGAGCGCATGTCATCCCTCTGAATGCAAAAAGCAAGGAAAATGAACTTAAAACAATCGAGGAATTTGCCAGATTGAACGGGTACCAGAAAGAAATAGTTAACAGCATCTCCAAAAAAGTAAAACACAAGATCAACCTGGAAAACATCACCACACTACAGAAAGGAAACATCCCAGGAAGAGTGTTAGCCTTGCCCTACAATCAACAACTAAATATGGGCATGAGGAGGATTGCAAGAGAATTTGGCCTTACTATAGTCTATAGGAATTCCAACACAACTAAAAAACAGATAAAGAATCCAAAGGATATAATTCCGCAAGAATATAGACCAGGAGTCTACAAATTACCATGTGCCAAATGTAATGCGGTTTACTACGGGCAATCACGGAGAGCAATCATGACAAGAATTGGTGAACATTTGGCGTGTATCAGGAAAGGAAATTTTGCAGTATCGAGATTCGCTGACCATATCCTAGATTGCCAACATGACTATAATCCTGAAGACTTTGAAATTATCTACAGCACAAGTGACCCGAAACTTAAATTTCCTGGAGTCGTATGCCATCACCAGTGAAGAACCTGCTAATTTACTAAACAGCGACTTGGGCCCCATGAACGTGACACAATTGAGAGACTTGGCAAAACTTTTACATATTCCCAAACTGAACTTTGGAAAGAAAAAACGTATCATGGACAACAACGACTCCTGATGGGTTGATCATCATTTACCTGTAGTTTCAAGTTATGTACTTTAAACTTGCATTTATTTCTGTAATTGGATTGTAACTAGCTCTCTTTTACTATATAAGTGACTCTGTAATTCTTCTACTTTATCAGAACAGAACTTCTCTGGTCTGGTCAAGTTCTTGTATGCGCTGAGGAAGGCAACTTGGCTGCCGAAATGCGCATACGTTGCAATAAACCTTTGATGTGGAATAGTGGTTTCCTGTTGTTCTTGTTAATCTGTGTCCACGGTTTCTGGCTTCATCTCCTTCTATGACTTTTATAAAAAAAAAATTGATTTTTAAAAATTTTAAAAAGATGTCGTTTCTTATCCTATTGTTATCTACCGTTCAAGAGCTGTCAACTCTATGTACATGGCGATCGTTATTTTAGAATTTAACAACAGATTTATCATTTTAATATCCTTTTTTCTGCCTACAAGCTTGGACTTCTATTTTCTGCTGGCGAATTTTGACTATTTGATAAAATACAAATACAGGTCGTTATATAAATGTAAACTTGTGTAAATATCAACATACACGTGTGTAAATTGTGTAAATAGGTGTGTAAGCCTGAGTAAATTGGTGTATACACGTGTAAATTTGTGTACTTGTGTGTATAATGTGTAAATAAGCTATAGAGAGGTGTACAAAAGTGTAAACTTGTGTAAATAGGTGTATTGACGTATGTAAACCTGTGTGAATAGGTCTTTATCCGTGTGTACACTTGTGCATATTGTATATACACGTGTGTAAATTTATGTACATATTTCTGTAAGCTTATTTAAATAAGCTGTACAAATGCGTAAATTGTCTATACACGTGCGTAAATTGGTGCATATATATGTATAAATGTGTGTAAACTTGTGTAAATATGTATAAATGTGTGTAAACTTGTGTAACTAAGCTGTACAGAGGTGTACATCAGCGAAACATGTGTAACTATGTGTAAACCTGTATAAGTAGGTGTATATACGTGTGTAAGTTTGGGTACATGTGTGTTTAAATGTGTGTAAAGTTGTATAAATATTCTATACAGATGTGTATAAAAGTGTAAACTTGTGTAAATATGTGTAGACGTATGTAAACTTGTGTGAATAGGTATATACCCGTATGTAAACTTTTGTATATTGTGTAAATTTGTGTAAATATGAGTATATAAATGTTTAAATAGCGGTGAAAACATATGCATATAGTAAACATTCCGTTAATGAGTCTTGTACAGTCGAGTCAATTGACCCCATAATGGCAACTCGGAAATTCGAGTCAAACAGCTTTTACTGACATCTGTGTCCAATGACTCTTTTAAATGGGTCGTATTGGAAGAATCACAAGACTCACAGACGGGTCATATTAACCACATATTGCTGTGAGTGTAGAGGTATCTAAATCATCGTCAGAATCATTATTAAAATTCTTTTGAAAATATGAGCATAAGTCTATGAAGAAGTTTATCTGTTAATGACAATAATACGGTTTCGTTAGATCATGTGTGTCCTCTGGTTTAGACGCCAACCAAAAGAGACAACAAAAGCTGTAAACATTACGTACACTAACGACGCTAGATCAAAGCAAATGTTCGAAGTGACGGCCACCAGTGGTGCGACATAGCCGACACCGCCGACATAAGGATTCTTGCGCCCGGTATCTTGAAATATGGAGTGCAGTATCTGATTCTCGATGTCTGGAGTATCTTGAATGGCACCAGCAGCTACAGCAATTCGTGCTAAAGATCATCCGCAGTGTCCACAGGTGTTTCATACATTCGGCTCATATGTTTCAGGTGTTTCATATGAAGATGGCCCCATACAAAGAAATCAAGTGGGTTGAGGTCAGGTGAGCGAGCTGGCCATGCTACAGGCCCACCTCGCCCAATCCATCTTCCTGGGAAGGCGGTATTTAGAGTGTCGCGCACTGTCCGAGCGAAGTATGCCGGAGCTCCATCATGCATGTACCAAAGTGGAATCACTCGCAGGAACGAGACAATTCAAGCAATAAACATAAAACGTGATAGCTCCTGAAAAATGTACTTGCGATCCTACATTGTATTAAAAGAATGTTCATTCTGTTCACCTCTGTCACTGCTTAGTTATACACACTTTTTCAGAATCACTTTGTATATACAGGGTGACCCAAACTTATCCAGCATAATTGTAGGAACATTGATTGTATGGTTCAAATGGAACAAAAAATATCCTATAAACATTACATCTAGTTTCGATCGTGTGTCAGATATCGTTGTTAGTCTATTTTTTTTTACGCAGTGGCTACGTACAGTGCAACCTTGTACACCTTCCGTTCAATACAAAGGAAGTGGCAAACGGTACCGCCATCTACCAACAGAATCAGATGAAAGACGATAAGAAAGGAAGACCGGACAATTCACGTTTTCCCATAGGAGAAAATGATGTCTCTTAATAGCACCATTACTAGCTAGTGGAACGGGCAAAAACAATTCTACCCTCCAAGCAGCCTTTCTTTTTACATTTCTTCAATTAGCCTCAAACAACCTCATCGTTTTAAGATATTTCCTCATTTTATTAGCTCGCGATTATTACGATTAAAAATTATTTTAGTTAAATTTAAATTAATTAACCCATCTTAATTAACACAGAATTTTTAGGACAATTCCTAAAAAATTAAAGAAATAATTTACTAATAATAAAAAAATAAACAATTGAGAATTTAAAAAAATCAAAGTGAATAAATATATATTTATATATGAGATCACAAAAATTGTATATTCATAAATCAATAAAATTGAAGTACCGGAAGGTAATAATTTATATAATTAATAATTAATGTGAGTAATAACCTCAATGTTTAATAAGATTCTAGCACAACAATAGTGAAAGTAAGACAGAAATTATTTATTACATCCAGGAATGGATAAAAAAATTTACAAGAAATAACAAATATAATCACCACACAAACTAATACAAAACAAAAATACAATCTTATCCATATGTTAAACAGAATCAAACCAAAGTACAAAACAATAGAAACTTCAGCAAACATACAAATTTAAACTGATGGGTTTAAACGATTAAAGTTCCACAACTTAAACTTAGCATGACAGCAATGATTTCTACATATATACTCGTCTGTTGAAACAACCTGGAGCTGCACACTAGCGTCCCAGTGACATATTTCATTTGAATCAGCTGCAGATTGCTTTTCGAAATGATTATCAACCGTTATGAGACAATCGAAGAACTGAGTGAAATCAAACACTTTTAGTTTCGATTTCACACATTTCGATTTAATAAAAGTAACAACGTTTACAGAATGCAACATATGCTTTTTATTTATTTATTAAATACATAATTTATTTGAATAACTAACATCATTTCTCTTTATTTTATTATACGATAATTACGCCCTCCAACGTACTGGGCAAAAGTACATCAAATGACCTGATACGTGAAGAAAGCTGCACGGATCACTTAAAACAGACGATTGTCCGGTCTTCTTTCTTATCGCAAAGCCCACTGTGGCCGTGTTCAAGAATCTCAACTTCCCGTGTGATGCTATCAACGACTGGTTCAATAATCATTCGTTGACACCGCCCATTGTATTTAAGAATGCAGCCGATTCAACATGAACTGCCCCACGGCGTCAACTGCATCCTCCCCTATCTCAACTGTAGGAAGAACAGGTGACAGCTACCAACTCAAGGGCAGAGTGGTCAAGGTTCTTTGTTCTCAGTCTTTCCCCTGCTACTCACTCGCTCACTTGTTCTAACAAGATGTCGTTCTTAAATGCAAGATGTCATTGATAAAGCATATAAATGTGCTTTAGCTTCGTATGAAAATTTAAATCGTCATCAGTAATAAATTGCAACTGAATAAACAAATCTTATAATTTAACGCATAATTTAATTTTTGCAATATTTCATTCACCTCAGAAATAAAATAAATTAAATTTGCACAGGCTTCCCATATTATAAAGAAAAAATAATGAAAACAATTAAAGTTCATTAAAAAACTATTTAATATTTAAGTATACTGAAAAATAGTTATTCAGAACAGAATAATTTATTTACAAATATTGTTCGTCTCAATGAGAGGAGTCTAATTAATTGATTGTTTGAATAAATTTATCGCTTGTATGAATGCTACAGTCATTTGTTCATTTATAGAAAAAAAAATTATTAAAAGGCTTAACTAATTATGAAGGCATATTAAAGTGTGTTAAATATGTATTACCGTTTCTGGAGGAATTAGCTGCACAAAATTGGTGACATACGTAAAGACGGAATTTTTTTCTTTCAAAATTTCAAGATATTTTATCCAATCATGAGTCTTTAAGTCGATTTAAGAGAAAAAAAAATTTGAGTCAGGCAATATGTTAAAAAAATTAATAATTATAATAAATTTTTTTATCTAAGATCATATTTTTCTATCGAAAATTTTTTATTTATAGATACGAGGGAAGATCAAAAAGTAAGTTGCACTAACTCGCCGCAGGAGCGCGCTGTGTGTCGCAATCTTGGGCAAAGCGGAGAAAGGGACATTAACTGCGCAGACGTCGGATAGGATGGTTGCTGTGGTTCCCGTCGTGTTTTGTGTGACTAGCGGGCTAAAAGCAATGGCGCGTCAACTGGATGTCCACTCCAAACTTGAGGTGCGAGCAGCAATCCGATTTCTATGGGCCAAACGGGTGAATTGCACGGACATTCACCGTGAAATCACTGCTGTACAGGGTTGTGCATAACCTTTTGCTAGGGGTCTGGAAAATAAACAAAACTAAGTGGAATGTTCTGCGGTTGATAATCAAAAAGTACGTTTATTTCTGCTTTTATCACATCAATATTTTGTGTGGCCACCACCTGCTTCTCAAACAGCACGCATCCGTTTCGGCTTTAATTTCTTGTGCAATGCTGACACAGCTGCGACGTCTTTTGCCACTGTTATTAGCAATGATGTTTTTGCTTTCCTGTGATAATTTCTCGGGCCTACCCTCAGCAAATTCGACATGGCAGTTATCATAATCTTTCTTCCAATTGTCCGTCACCCATCTATCCGATCGGTTTAACTTGTTCGCAACCCATTTGCGATTAATAAAAGACGCACCTGCTTCCATTGCCTCTCGATATGCATTTGCACGAACTCTATCCATGAAACGCTGCTCTTCACTGTCATTTATTAAACCAGCCATATTTGTTTGATACCAATAGACGCACAATGAACTACTCTCTGCCGAAGCGCCATAAGAGTGTGCTACAACGCTGCGGTTTAAGTCGCAGCCCCCTAGCAAAAGGTTATGCACAACCCCGTATATGGAGAGCGTGCAATTTCCCGGCAAGGAATTGTAAAGTGATGTCAACAATTTGAAGCAGGACGCACGGATATCACAGACGAAGATCGCGTAGGCAGACCCGCAACGTGCCGACTTACTGCCATGCGACTTTCATCTTTTCGGTAAACTCAAAACGGAACTCGGTGGACAACGATTTCGAAACGATGAGGAGGTGAAAGCGGCTGTCACCATGGGGATACAAAACGCTGGAGGAGATTTCTATGCATCCAGAATCGAAAAGTTGGTTGATCGTTCGGATAAATGTTTAGGGTCTCTTGGGGACTATGTAGAAAGGTGAACCTAAATTGTATGCTGCTAGAGCCGTGTTGCTTTTGTTTTGGTGGTGTAATAAATGGCCATACCGTGGAAGTGCAAGTTACTTTTTGATCTCTCCTCGTATGTTTATTAGTTATCTGTAATATCACATGTTAAAACTACAGTAAAAATATTAAAAAATAGTACGTAGATTTATTGATTTAATCAAAACAAATGCAAATTTTTCACAGCGCCTCTTTTCTAATATTTTGCTTTATTTTCTATAATTTTATAATTTGACACTTCTACAACGTCATCCTCAAAATAACCTAATATGTATTGTAAAAATATCATTAATATTCTAATTCTTATCTCGATGCTTAGAAACTATCTTCTTCACATTTCAAACAACCTTTGAATCACGTGATCGTGGAATCCTGTGATCCACGAGCAGTTGTCAACGAGGCACGTGATTTGAGTTCAAATGAGAACAGTTTGCCCTAACAATTATTGCATGACTAATGCCAACTCGTGCCGGCATGAACACTGTCGTTGACAACACAGATATAGAGGAATAGATCGGCAATGCCATTGTGTTCGTTGAAGCCTCTACCACCATCTTAGGTCAATACAGAATACGAAAAATTACAACCAAACACCACACACGTATTCACCATTGTACCTTGTATTTTATTCTAACTTACTTAATTAACTTTATAACATTAAATATTCTAAGAAAAAGCATATGAATCGAACACTTGCTGCTTTCACGTGTAGTGCAGTAAGATGGCGGCAGCTTCTTAAGTCGGCTTCACTAGCGCCAATGAGAAAGGTACGGGCATTGCCGATCTATTCCTCTATATCTGTGGTTGACAATCATGAACACACCCTGTATTACTACAAGCCCGCCTAATCGTAATGTTTCCAAGGATCGCCGCACTGAAGAGTGTGGCGCTAGTAGCCTAGAATTGCCTGCAGCGTGAATAGCCTGTGGTTAAGTGGAATATTTGTGTTTATTACGGCTACATGTTAGTAATTTTTCAAGAAAAAAACCTATTTGAAAACAGGATTTATAACTTGAAAATTTTCATAGACATTTACCCATCCAAGTATTATTTTTTTAATTCGTCATTTATTATTTCATTTATAAGTATTAATTTCAGAAGGATGTTTTTCAGCAAACCAAAACACTTTAATTGAATACTGGCAAAATTGAATAAAAAAAAATTAAATTTTGAGAATAATACTGGGAAACATTTGCAATTTTTTTTTGGTTGTTTTCTGTTGATGCAAGAAATTATTAAAAATGTACGATCGTGTATTTAAAAAATGTATATGATGTTCAAAAAGAATATGAATTCTATGAAGAAGCTAGTGCGATTCTTATCAAAAAAGCATGTTGAGCCAAATAGTATGGAATTCATGAATATTAAACATGCTGTGGATATTTTTATTCCAGCACAAATAATCAAGGAAAACAGGGAGTATTTTTTCCGTGGAAAAACTAACATAAACTTGAATTTGAGTAGATTTCTCTCGTCTTTCTGAGATCTTCTGTTTTACAACTGCTTTAAAATTTCTTCACAGTGACCATTATTTTCCGTCAGATGTAGCCTATATATCTGTCAAGTAGCCCCAGACGATCAATAATATTTTCAAAATTCGCTTCAATATTGATGGAAGACCATATTGATGGAAATATTGATCGTCTAGGAGTGTATTGAAGCGTCTATCAATATTGACGGATATTGATAGAAAATTATATTTTCTGTCAATATTGAAGAAAGCGTCCTATCAATATTGAACGTCTAGGAGGTTATTGTCAAAATTTCCTTCAATATCAAGGTTATTTGCGAGACCGCGAAGGTTTCCTTCAGTTGTTTGCGAGACCGCGAAGTGGGAACATGGCTGACCCACCGAGCTCCCCTTCTAGTGATCAGGGTTACGTTCATGATCGTGATTTGTTCAATACAATATAATAATAAAATTTTCCACAAACAGAAAAAAATATTAGAACAAATACCAAACATAAAAATCATACCAAAAAAAACAAATAACATTACTAAAACATTAATAACCACCACCAACCTAAAAACAACAATCAATCAAAATAATAGCACAAATATCAATTTCAAAGAAATATGTCAAAATAATAAAGTAAAATGGAACACTAGAAATATAATTTATCAAATACCATGTAAAAATTGTGAACATATCTACACAGGTCAAACTAAACGACAATTAGAAATAAGATTAAAATAACATGAAAGAGCACTTCGCCACAAAGACAAAAACAACCATTTAGTAAATCATTGTATCAAAGAAAACCACACACCAGATTGGAATAACACAAAAATCATTGGAAAAGAAGAAAATTATAAAAAAGATTAATTAAAGAAACAATAAATATCATTACAAATAACAAAAATTTAGCCAAACCATCAATAGAGATAAACAATAAATGGACACTACTTTTAAACAACAATCACCCTAATATACAATAGCCAACAATCATAACCAACAATTACAACCAACTTAGCTTCAACACCTTTATATCAATTGTTAAATTCTTATTTCAACTGTTTTCAACATTCAAAAATATTTAATCCAACTGATGATGAGAAAAATTCTCGAAAACGTTTTTTTTTATAAATTTTATCCCAAATATTTTGATCACTCTCTTCAAAATTTCATCTGTACTTCAAGATTATCGTTTTCCCCTATCAACATTATCTGCACAAGACTTCATCTATATCCTCAATAGACTGGGTTTATTTCTACTATCAACAACATCTTCAATAGACTACATCCTTTGAGTTTTCTTCCATCTCACAAGTTTCTTCAAGATTGGTGACTTTATTTATTATTTATTTTTTTGTTTTTATTATTTGATGCATAATGGATGCATCAAAGACAAAAAGCATTCTGAAACCAACATCAGTTATGCAAACAAAAAGCAGCAGGTTTGTGGTTCGGAATACACTGAGCGGTCAGATTATTATGACCACCCTATCAGTATTTTGTTGGGCTACCTTTTGCCTTCAATACTGCAGCGACTCTTCTTGGCTTGACTCCACCAGATATTGAAAGGCCATGCAAAGAATCTGACACCATGCCGGATAAATAGCATTGTCCAGTTGTGTGAGATTTGATGGTTGTTGAACCACCTGCCTGGTGGCTCTTTCAACTTCGTCCTACAAATGCTCAATTGGATTGAGATCTTGTGATTGTGGGAGGTCACCTAAGCAAGGTAAAGTCTCCCTCATGTTCTTGAAACCACTCCTACACAATATGAGCACCGTGGCATGGCTCATTGTCTTGTTTTCTCGAATGGAATACGCCATCCACATGATAGGATGAACTTGATCAGCCACGATACTTAGATATGTTGTGCTATTAAGAAGTTATTACACACGAATTAAAGGGCTCAAATCATGCCAGGAAAACATGCCCCAAACCATAACAGAGCCCCCACCAGCTTGGAGGATTGAACTCATGCATGTGGGGTCCATGCTTTCATGCTATTTATGCCAAATTCTCACTCTGCCATCTGCATGATGCAACGTGAAACGTGATTCATCGAACCACATAACTTTTTTCCAATGCTCGACTGTCCAATACTTGTGTTCCTGTGCGAATGTAGATATTTCATCTTGTTAACTGCAGACTGCAAAGTTGTTCGAACAGGCCTTCGGCTTCCATATGCCATATGATGCAGTATACGCCGAACAGTGCGTTCAGATATCAGTTGAAAGGTTCCCTGATTAAGATCTGAGGTAATTTGATGCACTGTTGCTTTTCTGTTGTCTTGTACCAGTTTTGCCACCATTCGCACGTTCAGACCCAGTTTTCGGCTGACAATCCAGTCTATAAACACTTTAACGTTTAACGAATGTAGCTGCTCTTGAACTTTTAACGAATGCAGCTGTTTTGCTGATACTCACTCCATGGCTCCGAGCTCCAACAATCATCTTACGTTCAAAGGGTGTTAAATCGCGTCTTACCCATATCTTCAGAAACTTCTACAGTCGTGGCAAACAACCTGCTTCCCTATTTAGAATGGTTTGGCTCTCCGGCAACTTCAGCGCGAAATCATAGCTAATTTGCCCACAAACGTCAAGTGTTCATGGTAATCTGGCTAATCAGTGTAGCTATATTAAACGCTCTGTATTACGTATGTCACAATCATCAGGTAGCAAGTATCAAAACAAATGCATCAATAGCACTAGTTGGTGGATACATAATGAAAGTTTTGTAGAACATGCGAAATATGTTGCTTGTGTGGAAGTTTTAGAAAGAACAGCATCACAAAATTCAGTATTCTATGAGAGGTCCTATATTATCCAGGATTCTCTGATTCTCTCATGTCAGTCCTTTTGACATAAGATAGAGGATGATACCCCTGTACCTGAAGAAGATATTTTCCCAGTGATTGTAATTTACAGGAGTGGCTAGTGTCACCATTGCTAATTCAAAATATTTATAATTATAAAAAAATTACAGAAAGTACTTAACGGTCGTGTTCAGTTTAGCCTTATCAGAATTCCCAATTAATTTTAAAGTAATGACGTTTTTAAACAAAATTGTTGCGATCAAATTAATGGAGTGACCTGCTTTCAATTCTTATGAATTTGATCACAAAAGAAAAATCTGCGAACTAATCTTGAAAAATTTGTGAAACCTGGTGTTACTAATTATGCTGCTTCAGTAACTGACCAATTAACAACATCAAAGATAATAATGAACAAACCTCTGAGCAGAAATCATCAAAAAGTGTAAATGAAAATTTTAAATAAAATTGTAAATAAAGTGATTTATTTTAAAAAATAAAATGCGTGCGTTCATTTTGCTGATAAAATTATAAATATGCAAATAGTGTTTTTCAATAAATATTCAAGAAAAAGGACATAACAGCATGAATTTACTGCTATTACCATTTTATTTCATTGGACATGAGCCTAGCGGGAAAATTGTGTTCTAAGTCGCTCCTATCTTTAACATTGAAGATGCTTGATTAGGCTGGCTTGTAGTAATACAGTGGGCTTTGCTTATCGTCTTTGATCAGATGCCAAACCGAGGCTTCGGAGATTATACAGGCTGACCCTTATCATGAAAAAAGTGGCGACAATAAAGATGGCGAAAAGAGGCAAAATTACCCGGGTAACCATTGCCATCTGTTGTCATAAAACCGAAATAGCCGCCATCTTCTAAAGAAATCAGAAACATATTAACTTGAATTCTAAAAATTATCTTATATCAACGAAATACACATGTTTAATTCTCGTTCAAGCAAGATTTTAATGGGTTTAATCAAGGCTTCGTGCTTACATTACATGTAAAAATCTGCGAGATAATGCCTATTTCGGTTCTATGATCCCAGATGGCAATGGTTAACCGGGTAATTTTGCCTTTTTATTGTCGCCATATTTGTCGCTCGTTTAACAATAGTTTTTTTCTGATATGGGTCAGCCTGTATAATCTCGGAAGCCTCGGCCAAACTAACTCAAATATCGAAACAAACAACTTGGCGGATTCCCATCGCATAATGGAGAAATGGAACGATTTAAACAATTTTATCTTACTTCGAGCAGCTAATATGGGATAGAATGAACATTGTTAACGGCGCCGATCATCTGCAAGTCAAGAAAAGCTACATTTCCTTCAAATTTACTAGATCTGTATATCGGTCACAACGCGTATATGCCCCTCCCCCCTCAAGCATTCTCTTCTCCTGTTAACTGAAGTTAGCTCTGATCGCTTCGCTGTCTTCATTTTGACTCTATTGCAATTTATTTCATGTAATAGATGAAGGAGGTTCTTCTGTTTCTGATTTAATTTTAGTAATGTTTTGAGTTGCAGATAACATCCTTGATTTTTTTATTTTTTTTTATTCTAAATAATGGATTTATAATTATTATAACTATTCTTGTAGTCAAAAGGTAATAGATTCATTATTATTATAAAAATTCTTATTTTGGTTAATGTTTACTATCTGCACAATCGCAAACGCAAGTCCCACTCTCGGCCCTGCGGGCCTCGCTGGTCGCTGTTTTCCTTTACTCGAACGCCAGTCCCACTCTCAGCCCTACGGGCCCCGCTGGTCACTGGTTTCCGTTACTCAAATAACTGATTATATACCCCAACCTATTTGGTTACAGGGGGCAGTTGGTTTCCCCTCGGCCGGTACAGGATTCAGCCATCGCGCGACAGTTCAGTTTGCGGATTCAGCCATCGCGCGATTGTGCAGATAGTAAACATTAACCCTTATTTTTATTATAAATATTCATTTATTGAATAATAGTTTTTTTACAAGTGATTTAAGAATGTTACGATTTTTTCAAATAAAATTTAAAATATTAAAAAAAAATAATTTTTTTTATAATTTTTATTTAGTTTGATATTTCCAAATATAAATGCCAAATAAATTATTATAGTAAGAATAAAAATAAAATAAGTTATTACAAAATCCACTTAATATTCACTGGACGTGTTTGGATTTCCTACAGATGAATTTTAGGGTGCGGTTATTTGTTCTTGTTATAGAAAAGATTTGCTTATAAACATTTAACAATGATTAATTCAAAGAAACTTATTAAATTTCTATAACTGGCGATGAGAGAAGATAACTCTCGAAAACATTCCGTTAATTATACTTATAAGTTTATAATTTTGTTTGTTTTATAAATTTTAAATTTCTTTTACTGCGCCATAAAACTGACTATCATCTTATTACTGAAGCTGTATTTGGACATTAAAACGGTTGGGTGACCAGCTATTCTATTAATTTCTTTGTTTTCGCCCGTGGACATCCTGCATTTGATCTATTGTGGACATCCCAATATTAATGCACTCACAGCAATTTCCAGATCATAGGACTCATTTTATTAGGTTATAGCTCTCTGACTCGATTATAAGAATACAGTACTTCGTAGATAAGTTGTACGACCCATCTTCAAGTGTTTACGAATCCCCGACTCATCTAACAGCGCCAAACACAGCTTAACGAGCAAAGTCATAGGAAGTGGGAATCATTTCCGGTAAAGATACGAAATCAAGTTATGAAAACATGGCGGATAGCGATACTGGACGAATTCGCCGTTCGTATTAGTAAGAAGATTAATACAAAATTATTAGAACTAATACTACTCTTTAATATGACTATGGATGGGACAAGTTATCTAAAGACTATCTATCTATCAGTAGGGATAGTCTCTTCAGCTCTTGAGTGCGAGAACAGTCTCCCTCAAAAACCGAACGTTGAATAAGCATTCTCCAACATTGTTCGTCTTGCCCCTTCAAATCTTACCGGTTCAAGAAAAATTGAACGAAAACAGGAATCTAAGTAAGTAACACTTTTCTCACTTTTTCCTAACGTAAGTTATAATTATTTAATAGTGTCAAATTTATTTGCTAATACGTGTTCTTATTCATTATTGTTAGGATTTTTTTTTATTTACTCGTTTTAATCTGAAATGCATTTCCACTGAACAGCAATCATTATTATCGACTGCTAACAACATGGCTAGTTTCTCGCAGCAAGAATAGATCTAAACAACGGGAGCTGTGTATCGGGACCTTATAGAAAGTAAGAAGAAGAGTGGCTGACTTAATTTCAGCACGGAGGTCGAATAAGATACTAACCAAAATAAAATGTCATTACGTATTTCCCTTTCCATTATTATAGAGTAGTGTAAATCATTGATCTAAAACTTATCCTTTTTTCTGTATGTCAGAATATGAGCCTTCCTCTTCAGCATCCTCGTGATAGTTTCCATTTAGCCTATCCAAAGGAATATAAAAGAAATCTTGCAGATTTATAATGAGAACGATGTAAGGGTTACAACAAAAATATTCCCTTGATTTTTGTGCAAATCAATTCTGTTAAGTGATGGTGAATTTATTGCATTATACATTATAAGGTGAATGTATTGTTAAATTAATAAATGATGTTATGAAAAAAATTGATGTTTAAAAATTTTAAAAACATGTCGTTTCTCTTCCTATTGTTGTCTACCCTACAAGCTTGAAGTTCTATCTTCTGCTGGCAAATTTTGACAAAGATGATAAAATACAATACAGGTCGGTATACAAATGTAAACGTGTGTAATTATCAGTATACACGTGTAAATTTGTGTAAATATCTATATACACGTATGTAACTGTGTAAACAGGTATATACACGTGTGTAACTGTGTAAACAGGTATATACACGTGTGTAAATTTGTGTACGTGTGTGTAAAGTTGTGTATATATGCTATACAGATGTGTACGAAAGTGTAAACTTGTGTAAATAGGTATATAGGCGTATGTAAACTTGTGTAAATTTGTGTATATTGTTACGTGCTAGTAAAGGCACACCGCGTTTACCCGCACGTACAGCCAAAACGATAGGAGAAAAAACACCAACCGTGAGATAAAAGAAATACCCTCCCACAAATTATAAAAAAACAAAATACACAATAACAAGCCAGAGTAAAACAAACCCGGCATACGGAACCAAACCCGATAACCTTACCTATAGAATCAATAAATGATTCAATAAGTAAGGGATAAAGTAATAGAAAAATTGACACCCACTACAGCGTTAAAACAAACCCACATAAAACACGTCCGACAAAACCCCAAATTAAGATCTGTAAGAAAGGTTGGGAAAAAAAATAAAAAAAATAAAAAAAATTCCAAATAAATATTTTCCTTTATTACATCAAAGAGAACAAATGATCTATAAAGAGAGACTATGCTAAGATTACAGGAATAAAAAAAAACAAAAGGTCTTGCAACAACAAGGAAGAACTAGCCACAAGCTGACCGACGACCAGTTGAAATCGAGCAAGTCCACGGCTCGAAGCGTACCGGAGATCAGACCGAAATCAGACGAAAAAAAAAAATCGGCAGGTAAGCAAATGGAAAGGCAGCAGGTAGCAAACAATGTGGTACACAGAAGGCAAATCTCAAGAAGAAATAAAATGAAGCTGCCAAACATCGTAAGTCCAACACGGTCTAAGGAAATACATCAAACTGGAAAAATAGCAAGACTTAGAACATAGTCAGCAGAGAAAATATAAATTGGAAACAAAAAAAAGTTTAAAAGAAAACGGTAAAAATAATAAATAAAAAAAAATCACTAATTAATTTTTTTACGTAAAGATAAACAGAAAAATAAAAATTAAAGAGCTTGAGAAAAAGTGATCAGGAACCTCCACCAGACAATACCTAAAGACGGTACGCAAAATTATAGTCTAAACAAAAAAACAATGGAACAATAACATACAAAGAAACACCACAAATGAGACAGAACAAAGGAAACGGATAAGGAAAAGGCTTACGAATAATGAAAGATCACAGAGAAGGAGTAAACGTAGACATCAACATGAGCAAGGTCCTGAAAAACAAAAAAAAATAATATAATAAAGTAAAATTAAAAAACAAGCCAAAAAAAAATTTAAGATAATCAGGAGAAATTGATAAAAATGACAAAATCATATAAAAAAAAATTAATTGAATAAGATTGCAGCAATGACTCAAGAAGAATTCTAAGATTAAGTCCAATACATTAAAAAAACAGATCGTTCAAATTACAAAGATATAACATGCTGAAAAGTCATATCAGACAAAGCATTCCTGGAACAATCGTAGATCTTCAAGCAAAAGAGGCAGTCCACTCTCGATCTTCATGATGATGGACAGGAATTCCATACACAGCAGAGGCAGTCCTCTAAGATAGAAAAGCATTACTATGTCCTGAAGAAGAAGATATCGGATTAATGCATACTTCAAATGAAAACAAGACGAGGACAAAGTCAGCAACCGAAGAAGAAAAACTATGTCTCTTCAAACTGAAACTCCATGATCCGGAGAGACGACTAAGCTCAATAAAAAATTCATACCAACATGGAAAATCCGTTCATGATAAGACACAAACGCAGTTACTGCCTTAATCCATATAATCTGTAGCCATCCAAGAAGTCATTTCGACTGTCCGAGGAGAAAGTCGCTACTCGACTGCTTCTTTGCTTCTCCCCTTTCTTTTTTCTTTTTTTTTTTTTTATTCTTTCAAAAAAATCAAAAAAAAATCAACAAATTTAAATGTCGTGAGGACACGAGATATTAAACCCGAGCTCTAGGAAAAACTCAGCGTGACGCTCTAAGAAAACATGCTACTGAATACAACGAAACGGACTAAACAATAGCACACGCAAAAACGAAGTGAACAGAAAACGCGCACGCACATCCAACAATAATATTGGAGGAAAAAAAACCCCGTAAATGCATCTTTGTAGGAAAAATATTAGAAACAGTAAAAAAAATTTTTAGTTTTCGGAGAAATCTAAGAAAAATTCATTTATCATTACCTTTTTTTTTTTTTTTAATCAAGTAACTAAAGTTGAAAAAACCGTAAATCCCAAACATTCCCCCCTTTTTTTTTCTTTATCAAAAGAGGGATACGGATCATAATCATAATTATGACTTACAATGATTTATAAGGTTATTTAAACTCATCTCACAACCTAGAGAACCAGAAGACAAAGTCAATACGACACGTTATTAAATATTAAAAGAATCCGACCGTTGAATGAACATGAAACGTCAAAAAAAAAAAAAATGTCACCGCGAAGAACAAGCTAAAAAGGGACACTTAAAATGTTTAAACTCACCGAGAGGGGAAAACTTCAACAATTCTCTCAATCGCGAAAACAACTCAAATATCAATTAAGAGAGAGAAATTTCAACGCGAGGGAAAGTTCCATAAAATAACCCCTACCCAAATGAGACGCAAAAAAAACCCATTAACTAACGCGAACAGAGCGCGTCACGTGAACCCTTTAGAATTAAAAAAAAACGAGGAGGGGGAACACAGTAACCTCCAAAATAATGAACAAAAAAGTGTCCGAAAAATTTAGCGAGTTTCCGGGACAGCAGACGATCACCTCACAACACAAATCGGACTCAAAAACCCCCCGCGGGAAAAGACCAGGAATATCGGTTTCACCAGAAAACGTGAAACGCACAACAAAGGAGAGGGAAGCTTAACGCGAGCTCAACCTCAGTGATCAAAATAACACAAGGCACTTAATCATGACACAAAAAAGAACAAATTAAAAGAGTCAAGGAAAAAATTTATTAATAAACCCATGGATGACTAGATCCGGAAAAAAAAAACGGTACGTAACAATATATACGTGTAGACAAGCTGTAGAGATGTGTAAATAGTGTATACACGTGTATAAATTTGTGTACATATATTTGTAAACTTTTGTAAATAAGCTTCATAAATGTGTACATAAGCTTATACACGAGTAAATGTGTGTGTAAATAAGTGTATAGATATGTATAACTTGTGTGATTTGTTTATATATGTGTGTAAACTTGTGTATATTGTGTAAACATGTGGGGAAATGTATGTGTAAATTGTGTACATACACGTGTATAATAGTGTAAACTAACTTGCGTAAATATGTGTTTACACGTGTAAACTTGAGTAACTATGGCTATACAAGTGTGTACATTTGTGTAAATCTGGCTATATAAATGTGTAAGTAGCTGTAAAAATGTATAAATATGTATGTAAAAATATGTAAATATGTATGCAAGCTGGCGTAAATATGTATATACGCTGTATAGTAAACATTCTGTTAATGAGTCTTAAGTTCTGTATAATCGAGTCAATTGATCCGAGATAATGGTGACTCAGCAATTCGAGTCAAACAACTCTTACTGACATATGTGTCCAAAGACTCTCTTTAATGGGTCGTATTGGAAGAATCATAGGACCCTCACAAGTGGGTCATATGAACCGCATATCGCGTGAGTGTACGCAAAAGAACAAAGTATTGCATCCTAAAATTTATCTGTTGGAAATCCAAAGACGTCCAGTGAATATTAAGTGGGTTTTGTTATAATTTATTTTAGTTTTATTTTTACTATAATAATTGAGTTGACATTTATATTTAGAAGTATCAAACAAAATAATAATTATAAAAAATTAATTTTTTTAATTTTTTAAAATTTTATATGAAGAAATTGTAAAATTCTTAATTTTAACTGTAAAATGACATGTAAAAACAACTATTATTCAATAAATCAATATTTATAACAAAAATAAGAAATTTTTTATAATAATAATGAATCTATTACCTTTTGACCAAATGAATAATAATAATAATAATAATAATAATAATAATAATAATAATAATAATAATAAATCCATTACTTAGAATAAAAAAATTAAAAAATCA
>JAHWFO010021184.1:666090-696834 GCA_023313115.1 Rhysida immarginata
AAAAAAAAATATAACTTGAAATTCTTCTATCTTTAACAAGCAACACGTAGTTAACAATGAAGGGATGACTAGAACTCATCTTCCTAGAATTTCTAGCTCCCAACAATGCTATAACACAACAAAAGGGCCTCCTGTTGCGTTTCACTGTTGACGCAGCCAAGTCGAAATTAATATTTAAAAAGCAAACATTTTCCACATACCACGACAATAATAATATTCCAATAAAAAAAATATATATATATTTACTACCAAAAATATCTAACATAATCACGATATCGAGCTGATATTTAATTAATTATACTAATCACACGAATTATTGCAAACTAAAAACTATTACCGATTAAAAAAATATTTCAATAATTTATTCCCCATAATTAAATTGCACACACAACACGTGACTTGTCACAGCTTACATATAGAAGTGCGTGCACAAAATCGAATGTTGCAGGATTTTTGTCATGAGGTTGCAGAGTACCCCTCCCTACAGTCCGGACTTCGCCCCGTCCGGTTTCCACGTTTTTGGTCCTCTAAAGAATTTTTTATCAGGCAAGCAATTCCCTACCCAAGAAGCATTGCAAGCTGAAGTTCGACAATATCTCGTTAATTTGGGAAAGAAACGTACCGTGAAGGAATGTTTTAAACTGGTGAAGTGCTGGGACAAATGCTTAAATGTTCAAGGCGACTATGTTGAAAAATAAACAAACCTCTGTAGTATATATGACTTTTGTGTCGACGTTTGTTTCTTTGAATATGTCCTGGACAATTTGACTTGTGCCTTTATTATCGGACCGCCCTCGTGTCTATATATATTTTTTGCTTGAAGCATAGTAATAGAAGGGAAAGTACACCAGCTCCCGAGTTACACTGTCCACTCGTATGAGGGCGCTTCAATCGAAATAGATCGTAAATCAAGTTGAATTTCAATGTTCTTGCATGGTTTTTGGCTATTTCAGAGCATAAATTTGCTATGGAAATGGAAAAAATTTCATCAGAATTTTTTATCCGAGCTCATTTGAAATTTTTATGCCTATTATTATGATAACGTTGTTAATAAACCTTTCAAGGAAAGAAGGAACATCTCTATACTAATAAATTAAAACAAGAGTACATGAATATTCTTATGTGCTCTTGGTTAAAAAACTTTTTGGAGTACATTTAACCTTAATCTATAACACTTTTAACAATTTTTATAATTTATATTAACAAGAACCTACCTTCATCTGATCTTGATATTAAGTTATACAATTTTAACATAAATCTTATATATAAAACTCACTTTCCGTTTATTGTTTGTTTGTTTGTTTGCCCACTGACATTTTTTGCCATCGGATGGCGCTACCATCGACCATTTATTTATTCGATTTCGTTTATTCGATTGCACCCGAGGCTAACGAGAAAGACAGGCTCTGGCAGTGAAGAGTAGGGATCCTAAATATAGAATCACAGCCCACTAGATAAAGGCCTGAGTGCTGTTTTCAAAATGGTGTGAAATAACTAGCGGCTAATTCTCGAATGTAGAATCTATCTATCTTTTTTTTTTTTTTTTTTTTTCTGTAAAATCTCCGGCAGTAGCGCCGCGGTGGCTGATACGCCGCACACGCCGAATTTTTACTTTTAATAACAGAAACGCCGCGGCGTTACTCCCGAAAATTACGGTACTTAATTTATAGCCTGTGTTAGTTTTTATTTTAAATAAACGTCTAAAGGAAAAAAATATTAATTCCAGTAATACAAACAACAATTGCAGAAAACCAGAAAAAAATATAAAAGGGGAGAAGAGATGTGGATATGTTCAATACAATAAAAGAAATGAAAGACTCTTTAACCACAACAAGTTTTAAAAAAGAAAAATACAACCTTATCCTGTAAGCGCTTTTCGAGGGCGAAGCTCTCATCATTCAGCAGGTAGAATAGGGAGTAACACACCAGATGATACTGAGTGTGATAGAAAAATAAACGTCTGAGTGTGATAGAAAAATAAAACGTCTAAATGAAACGCTAAGTAATTAAGAGTTCTGTTTATTTTTTTTAATAACGATTTTACTTGAAATTCGACGATTTTTAAGCAAGTTGAACCTTCCGTTATTTTAAATAGGAGAAAACAAAAAGAAATTTTTATTACTTAAATTTTCATATTTTGACCTGCCAGATTTAATAATTTTTGCATAATTTTGTTCCATAAATTCATATTATCCTTAAAATTAGACAATTTAGGTAATGTTAGATATAATTATAATTAATATAAATGAAACCGTTGACTAGAACATTTATCTATCATTTATAAACAATATCATTTTCTTGAGAATTCTTCAATTACTGTGGATAACGACATAATCAATAATACGACAACCTCTTGTCCACAACTGGATTTTATTCCGCAAAATTAAAAATTCAAAAAATTCAAAAATTTTGCGGAATAAAATCCAGTTGTGGACAAGAGGTTGTCGTATTATTGATTAATATCATTTTCTTATTCAGTTTAGTAAATGACTTTCGTTTTATATTAACTTTAAGGCAGATTAATTTAAATTTGTTGAAAAAATTTTAAGTTGCTTTCATTTGAATTTAATTTCCAAAAACCGAGATTTTTAAGCAATTTTAAATATGACATTTATTTGGCAGCAGTGAGCAGTCACACGTCGATGACAGTATTTAAAAGAATATATAAGTAACGGGAAACTTTCGGGAAAATATAGATTCAGTACGTTGGTTTAAGGTGACTTTGTATTACTATTAAACATCTGTATAATTTTATATATCAAAATAAATAATTTTTATATCACTTCAGGGTTCCCACAGATAATCTGTATCTCATTTCCCTGACTATCCCTGACATCGACGGTCTCATTTCCCTGACCAAATCGTAATTTTTTTTAAAAAAACATGTCTCTACAACAGCTTTTCAGACACAATTTTATTATTATTATTATTATTATTATTATTATTATTATTATTGTCACATTATACAAAATTAGTATTGGTATCAGTATTACGAGGCTTGTTCAAGAATTTTTGCCTCCTGGTCCGTAACTGGATATATAAATGTAAGTATAGATGTCTCCAGTAAAATCTGTTTCCCTGACTTTTCCCAGGATGAGTCTCATTTCCCTGACAAATGCATGAAAATAGCCCTTCTTCCCTGACTACGTTTCATTTCCCTGACTTTCCAGAATGTGGGAACCCTGCACTTGTATAGGGATATGCAAAAAAGATGATAAAAATTTTATCTACAATTATAAGATATTAGATTCGATTTTTTTGTCGCCTAACCGATAATGAATGAAATCTAAACTATAATTAGGAATTGTCTTTGATGATGTTTATCTTGAAAAAAATAAATAATAAAACGCAAGTAGTGCAAGAAAACAAGGTTAACAAATCGAAAACAATACTCATAGAATTTTTAAAAACTACTCAGTCTTGGAAATGAAAAATTACCTACTGTCAAATCCCCGTCGGAAGAAAAGTGCAAAAAAATATTGTTTCGAGGATTTGACAAGAGAAAAAGAAGATCGGAAGAAAAACACCCACGCCGGTAGTAGACGGACCCCGTCAAGAGGAGCAAACCTGAAGCCGCGGGATTGGAGGAAGAACGAGAAGTCTGAGCCTCGGGATTCGAGGACGATATGCGCAGTCTCGGCTCAGAATCCTCCAAGCCCGGATAAAAGGCGAGGAAAAAGGCAAGAGCTTCAGATGGTAGTTAATTCTCTTTCAATTAGGAACGGTTGTGGCCGACCAAGCCAGATGAGATGTCCGGACAGAATTCAGAGGAAATGTTATGAATCTCAGAAGCACGGAAGACCAACGGCAAGTAACTTTTGTAGTGATAAGCATATTAACTATAGTTCTTGCTTTGTTACAAATAGCCACCATGCAGAGCCACAACTATCAGACGGAAAGAGGCTGCCGCTGCCGTCGTTCCAGCAACTCGGAACCAGCAAACAGGAAAGCCGCTGAAGACATCGAGCATACGTTGGTCGGAAACACTCGGTGCAAGAATATGGTGGTATCCAGAAATGTGCGGGTTCCCTCATATGAAGACGCCCTGGACTGATAGAATCTTTATTCAAATGTTTCATTATAAGCTAGCAAGCTCTGCTAATATTTGTTATTAAATTATATTCTGATAATTAAATCGTATATCATATTACCTCCTTGCTTCCACTCTGTTCGTAAGTTAAAAATACACGACACCTACAATTGCGTCAGGTTTAATTTCTCTCTCACCTGATTTCTGTATACTGTTGTCGTCGGTGCGAGAAATAATTATACATAAGATGTTCCCGAACATAGCCACAAAAATTGAGGACCGACAGTGGCTTTGGGAAAGTACAATTCTTGCACCAAAGAATGATAATGTAAATAAAAAAAACCGACATCAATTTGCAAGAGTTGCCAAGATCTTGCATTACTTATGTAACACTATTATGGACCATGAGCAAGCTGAAACCTAACCCACAGAATTTTTAAGTTCATTGAAACCCACCTGGCGTGCCACCACATAAGTTCAGTGTGAAAGTAGGGCCAGTTATAATATTGAGAAATTTGGATACCCCCAAATTATGCAATGGTACTAGACTGTCACTAATTTTATGCCCATTATCACCCAGACAACAATTATCTAGGTAACAATTTCCTATGCGATTTGTTTTCGCAATGACGATTAACAAAGCACAAGGGCAATCTCTTGAAGTCGTTGACATGAATTTGGAATCCCCATATTTTTTTTACACGGACAATTATATGTAGCATGTTCTCGAGTGGGTACACCGAAGAGTTTGTAAATTTATGATCCTAATGGCCTGACAAAAAATAGTGTACCCAAAGGCATTCTATGTTAAAATAATGGACCTTTATGCATAACTAATATTTATTTTTTGTAAATAACTGCCAATTAGAATATTTGAACAATTTTGTATTTAATATATTGTTATTATATAATCTTTTAATTTTCTTATAACAATTTTGCTGATTTTTATGAAATTTTGTATGTAATCGTACGAGGGGCGATTGATAAATAAGGTCTCCATGGCTGTAACTTTTTTATTTGTTAACCGATTTTCAAAATTCTTTTTGTATCTTATACTCACATTTGTCCTCTATGTAATGTGCTATTCACTTTTCGACATAGTCTCCATTCCTTTCCAAGCATTGCGCCAACGCGTGACTAGTTGGGTGAACCCGTCGGAGAGGAATTCCGGAGTTGTTGTCGACACCAGGATTGAATGGCAGCGTTTACCTCGCCGTCAGAACCAACTCATGTCCCTTAAGGGGCTCTTTCTTCTTTGGGAAGTGGTGAAAGTCGCAATGTACAAAGTCTTTCATTTTTGAACTGCCATTTTTCATCTTTGAACTGTAGGCGCTGCAACGCCTCTGGTGTGTGGTGACTCGTGTGCGGGCGGACGTTATCATACTCCAGAAGAGGGTCCAAAGCTGCCATTCAATCCTGGTGTCGAAAACAACTCCGGAATTCCTCTCCGACGGGTTCACCCAACTAGTCACGCGTTGGCGCAATGTGTGGAAAGAGATGGGGACTATGTCGAAAAGTGAATAGTGCATTACATAGAGGTCAAATGTGAGTATAAGATGCAAAAAGAATTTTGAAAATCGGTTAAAAAATAAAAAAGTTACAGCCGTGGTGACCTTATTTATCAATCGCCCCCCGTATTTTTGCTACTATTTAAGAGCAGTTTTTTTTTCATCCACCCGTAGCGGGCGAAGCCGCGGGTAACCAACTAATTTAATATAAATCTTATATAAAGTTATATAACTTTAAAGTTGGGCATTAAAAGAAAAAAAAAGCAAAGTGAAATCAAACGTATATTGTTCTTCATACATCGTTGCCAATGCCTGAACTTAAATTCAAATTCGTTGTTCTCTTATATTTCATTACTAACTTCAATTAAGGGATTATTCAGAAAATACGTTTGCTTGACTGGTGTGAATTTCGAAACTGTGACAAAAATGAAGGGTTAAATGGGGAGGTGGGGCAGGGATCAAAGAATGAACTTTCGCCTAAATATTTTTAAAAATTCGCCTCGAGTTATGCAAAAGTGTTCGTGGCTCCTTTTTATGTGAAAAGATTTCCTCTTTTAAGGGGTGCATTCGAACATATTATGTACACTGAGGTAGCAAAACTCATGGGATAGCAAGCACATTGATTGATAGGCATGGCTCACGAATTCACAGGGGTAACGGATTCTGGGAATGGACCATTAGACGTTGTGGGAAGAGCTTGGATAAGTGATTAATCAGAAATGGTACATCGTCGCGAGTTGACGTCTTTTGAACGGGGTATGATAGTAGGTGCCCGACGCATAGGATGTTCCATTTCGGCAGTGGTGCAGGGATTTGGCTTTCCCCACTCAACTGTATCCAGGGTGTATCGGGAATGGCTGGATGAAGGCATCACAGTCCACAACAGGCACCATACCGGGCGTCCAGCTGCCCTGAATGATCGTGACCGGCGACACCTGGGACGAATGATTCAGAGAGACAGGAGCGCAACAGTGCAGCAAATCACAGACCAGTTCAATACTGGCCGCACTAGAAACGTCTCTCGGTGGACAATCCGTCGGAATCTGCATGCCCTCGGGTTTGGCAGCCGTCGCCCTACACGGGTGCCAATGCTTACCCAGCGTCATCGGACACTCCGGCGTGCATTTGCCACCAACCATCTTGGCTGGACTCTACAACAGTGGCGTAACATCACATGGTCAGATGAGTCACGATATCAACTGTACCAGCTGATGGGAGGCACCGTGTGTGGCGCAGACCTCACGAAACAATGGATCCCGCATGCCAACAGGTAGTGGTGCAGGGTGGTGGGGCGTCAGTGATGGTCTGGGGTGCATTTTCCTGGTTTGGAATGGGCCCTCTGGTTATCCTGGACCAAACGTTGAATGGTCCACGGTATCGTCAACTCATCGGAGACCATCTGCACCCGTTTTTGACATTTCAACACCCTGACGATGTAGCAGTCTTTCAAGATGACAATGCTCCACCACATCGCTCCAATGTCGTCCGCGAATGGTTCGAGGAGCATGCAGGAGAGGTCCAACGACTGAGCTGGCCAGCTCGGAGCCCTGACATGAATCCCATCGAGCATATCTGGGATGCTGTTGAAGTCAGGCTCCGGGCACTGGATCCTCCACCCACGAACGGGCAGCAACTATCTTCGGCTCTGCAGACTATCTGGTGTCAACTGCCTCCAGTAGTGTACCAGGGACTTGCAGACTCACTACCACGCCGTATTGCTGCACTCCACAGGGTCAGAGGTGGCCCGACCAGATATTAAGTAACTATCCCATGAGTTTTGCTAACTCAGTGTACATTCATTTGGGGAAGGGGGTTTTGTTAATGTTTCAATTTACAAAGGAGAAGGGGTTAAAATTTTGTCATTTTAGCGAACATATTTTGTAAACGATCCCTAAGTTGCTAATTCTTGTATTCCCAATTATTTTTTCCAAATAGACTCTGATAATCCAAAACCACACACGTAATAAACAATGTTTCCATTGATGAAACCAGTATCAAAACAGTGAAGCATTTGTTGGACAACTAGACACTGTGGACAATTTTAGATTGAAGACACATGTATCCCACGCTCACTGACGTTATATTCGGAGTCAGACAAACTAAATAGGAATTATTGGAATTTTAAATCGTGCGTTTCCAGCATTAGCGATTATGAGTGAAATCTTTCGCACGAGCGACTTCGATCGCAGCGCCGCAGCTTCAGCAAAAATCCGCCTGTCAACATGGCGGCACTTAACCGAGCTGAGGTCTTACTTTAGAGTGGGAGCTATTACTTCTCAAAAAAGTTTCTAAATCCTAAACTGGAAGTATAGTTACGTTGTCTGATCCTTCTATAATAGAACTGGCGAGCTTTTATTGAATAATAACCACTAACTGTAACCGAAATCAATGAAATGCGCGACCATGCCGAAGCAGGAGAGGTTGTGGCCGGCTCGGGAGCCGTTGCACTTTCTCTTCTATTACTATGCTTGAAGTGAAGCAAATGACGCCACAAATTAAACGTTTATACGTAAATCGCAGACTCCAATGAAAGGATGAACAATTTAACTTCTCCATTCTTAACAATAAGAAAGCGGTAGCAAGTTATTTAGTCACGGTAAAATATTCTATACCATTCGAAAATGTTCAACATATAATCAGTAATTAAAATTTCGTTAAATTATGAAAGACTTGGTTAACGTTTGAAATCACAAACGAAGGGATTTCAAATTAGTAGTGACATGCTGAGAGTCTAAATGAAATTAGATAATGTTTCTTTATCTCACTACCTCTTATTTGTTAGGGAAAACATTCAAAACGGAAAAATGCCATCCAAAAAATGAAAATGCAATAGCGTTAGCTTGAGTGAAGAATCCTTTGCTGCTGCTGCTGAAGGCGAAACTGTTGAACAACGTACCAGATGGATAAAAAGCACATATCAAGTTGTTATACGGTGGAAAAAAACGGCAGCAAATTACTGAGTTAGACTGTAAACGAGAAGATGATTCAGGAGAATAGCAACGGCACTTTCACGAAAGAGAACAAAATGGCAAGTTAAGAGATATCAACTACACGACGGTACAACAGTATTAGAGAATTGGAAAAAGCCTATGCTGCTCCTGAAGGCAAAATGAACAATGTAGCAGACGGCTAAAGAGCAGAACTCAAGCTCTTATATGCTGGAGACAATGGCAGCAATTTACAGAAACTGACGTATGTCAAGTCATTATGCTAAAATAAGAATGTCAAAAAAATACCACCCAATGCTGCGCATCATACGCACAACGTCCGACCAAACCATACAAGGCAAATAGCGACCCACCGTTTAGAGGATTTTGTTCATTTTTTTACCACCGTTTAGAGGAAGAAAGTTTTCACACAATTGGCACACGATCCATGGTGTGTGCGCATTGTGGAGCACGAAAATGGAAAGATGAGTCGTTTATGCTTGCTGTCTCAGTGGCAAAGTGGCTTTAGCTCCTCCAAATGAACTACCACAAGAATACCTACAGCAATGATCCAACCCAAGATTTATGAAAGGTATCCGTGCGTACAACAGTATAGTTGCTTTTACTTCAGTGGGTGCGTCAGTTAGTGGAAGCGTCGCTGTGGTACCGCGTTATTCAAATGCACGTGATGGTGTATTTACTTTCCGTATTCAGAGAAGTGTATGCCATCGTATCGGTGGATTACTTCCCAATGAAAGACAAGCATCATATCTGGAATGCCTCCACACCAACTTTGTCTAAAAGTGGGAGCACCAATCATGCTACTTCGCAACCTCAATGGGGAAGAGGTGCTCTGCAACGGAACTCGACTGCATATCCTACAGATAAAGCGCAATTGCTTACTGGCAACAATATTGATAGGATCTCACAAAGGCAAAGTAGTTGCTATTCCTTGAATCCCGTTGATTACGCAGGAGTCTGCCCTGCCATTTCAACTACGACGCCGCCAATTTCCAGTTCAGTTGGCTTTCTCAATGACAATCAATAAAACGCAAGGACAGCCAAACCATGAACTAGGATTGTACTTGCCGCAACCTGTGTTCTCGCATGAAGAACTGTATGTTACATTGTCTCGAGCAACTTCAGCACAACGAATCAAAATTCTCCTTGATTATCAAGTTCACGAAGACGATGAAGGATACTGTTTTAGGAATGTGATTTATCCAGATATTTCTGCTTAAGATTGTTTATGTTCATATGCACCTTTTTACGTCCCTTTGTATGTTAAATGATTCTAAAAATAAAAATAAAACAATACAAATTGAATTACGAATCGTATTTGTATTGCTGAGCTGCGGTTGATTTCCCCACTGCTTGGTTTTGACAGGTACAATGGCCTTGACCGTTTTTCATCTACCATCAGTGAAGCGACCTAGTAACCAATAATTCGAGCTTGCCTGTTGTATGAATTTAAACTTGGCCATAAAGCAGCGGAGGCTGCTCGTAACATTTGCACAGCATTCGGTGATGATTCTGTCACCGATCGGATGGCACAGAATTGGTTCAAAAATTTAGAACTGGTGTCGTCTTCTCTTGAGTGTTTGGTGGACAACAACTGGTGTAGTCCATTAAGAGCTCCAAAATCTAGGACAAACTATCACATCACAGTAGACGTATATGTTGGTCAGCTTCAACGTACACATGAAAAAATCAAGCAAAAACAGCCAGCTCTTGCGAACCGTAAGGGTGGTGTTTTTCATGACAACGCACGTCCGCATATGGCAAAGGTGACCCGTCAGGCAATAAACAAATTTGCCTGGGAAGTGTTACCTTATCCACCGTACTCTCCGGATATCTCTCCAACAGATTATCACCTTTTCCGATCTCTCGATAACCATTGCATATAGTACAATAATGTGACTTGTTTTTTATGAAACATGCAAATGTTTTACAATAAGTGTTCTAATTGACTCCCTCTGGCATGAATACATGCTTCACAACATCGCTACATGGATTGGCGTACATGTTCAAAACGTTTCTGGTTTTTCGCGAGTCTGGTCCGTAGCTACGGGGATGCTGGCTATCAGCTGTTCATCGCATCCCACTGTGTCTCGTATACCAATGTCTTTAATTGTCCCCACAGAATCCAAACAACTGTTTCCTGCAGGTACGATTTCAACATTTTTTATCTCAAAAATAATGCCCCAGAGAAAAAATGAAAGAGGGAAATGTTGCTTGTCCTTCTATTTGATCCCTCTATCCCCCCCCCCCCCAACTTTGTACACGTTATTCGAAAACACCCTGTATACAGAGTTCGCCAAAAAATGTATACACACTTCAGCAAAGGATAAAGCTATATAAAAGTTGTAACACTAAATTCATATAGGCATCAAGCGATGATTATAAGTCCTCTTTGACTTCTACAATTACGACAGCTGTTCAAAGTGATTATCATAAGCGTTGAGATATTTTTGAATACGGCGAACAGTTGCTCCTATCCATTTCCTAGCAAACTCTTATCAGTAATCTCCTATGTGTAGGTGGCAATTTTGGTCTTCTTTTATCGGGATCGTCTTCATTCAACACATGTAATAATATTGGTGTGTAAGCTTTCAATTTTGCTGTTATGTAAAAAAGTTATAGATGACATCTAGTAAAGTGTGTATACATTTTTTGGGAACTTTGTAGAAAATAAAACAGATATTGTATTCCCGCGCGCAAGACTTGAATGCTGCTTCACGGAACAATCGCAGAAAATCTTCATTAACAAAGCAAACGTCACAATTTTTTAAGGATAGAAAAAATCCCATTCAGCTCCAGGTAAACTGAATTTTAAAAATAAGCTACAATGGAACGGAAGAAAGAAAAAATTCTTTCTTAGCGAGCACCTAGAAGCCAAGAGAAATATACTTGCGAAATTTCAAGTTTGTAGGCTTCATAGTTCTGGAGATTTCATGATGAATGAATGAGTGATTAATGTAAACATTTTTCGCATTTTCTTTTATATATACAGGGTGAGGAAAAACAAATGGTAAATAATAATACAAATAATAGATCACTGTATAGTGATGCATTTTGTCCCTATGAACATGGGTCATAATTTAAACGCTAACTGAGATATGAACAGAAATAAAAGTGCCGCCTCCAAGATCAACATGTTAATAAGTCAGATTCTATAAAATCTAGGATGATGAAATTTAGAGGAATTAATAGGGCACATAAAACGTGTATATCGACAAAATTTGATCGAATTCCAACGAGTAGTTTCCATAACACGTGCTGGTTAGTACTCGCATGATTTTGAATGCGTAACTCGGAAACTACTTGTTTAAATATGACCAAATTTTAACGGTATACGCAGATTGTCACGTAGATTTTATAGCGCAATGGAATGTGCATTATAATCCAACTAAGGGTGCGTTCACTTATTCACTTGAAGTCACTCCGACTGACTCCCGTGACTTTGAGTCATTCGGTTTCCATTTCTTTATTTGCTCTGAGTCATTAGGTCTCTGTTTCTTTATTCGCTTGGAGTTAACTCCGGAGACTCCAACATCAGGGCACGCTCGGAGTCATTCGGAGTTTGTTTCTTTATTCACTTGGAAAGCGACTCGGGTTAACTCCCTTAACTCCTGCTTTCAAGTTGGAGCCATCGGAGTCAAAAAATTTAATCAGAAAGGCGACGCAACAATGAAGAGTGCCACCAAAGTTGCGACTTCAACGATGATTAATTTTGTTACAATGAGATAACGCTTGCGAGCGCGCTTGTTGGGAGCCGTGGCAACCACACAAAAAGAAAAGAGAAGACTATTTCTTCAAGCTGACGCATACGTTGTTTAACCATCAACATGGCCGCCTCTACCTTTCGAAAGAGCACGATCGTAGCCTACCATAATTTGTTAGCCTTCCATTGTTGTAGGTAGGCTTAGCACGATACAAACGAAAATTTAGCTTAAATCGTTCGAAAATTTGATTCGAGACAATTTCTTCAGCATAATTAATAATTTTTATATGCTCAGTCTGTTCCATCTTTACGCATGAGCCCAGGATACTGAAAAGTCACCTGACCAAGATAGGTCTATTAACAATCCAACCTTCATTGTTTCCAACAAAGGAAAAAAACACTGATTGTTAAAATACAAGATGGAAACAATGGAAATTACATTGTTAATAGACCTAACTTGGTCAGGTGACTTTTCATTGCCAAAGCCTGTCTTTCTTGTTAGCCTCGGTTGACTCTGAGCCATAACGCTAGTACTCTGATCACGTGTTCATATTGACTCGGAGCATGACTTCGAGCGAATAAGTGAACGCACCCTATAAACAAAGGAGAACATGTGAGTTCGTCACGGAAACAGTTTTACATTGTTGTTGCACGTTTAAGCATTGTTGGCCCTCACTTAAAGCACACGCCGGAACTGAAAAGTCATCTGACCATTGTTGTCTGAGCAACAATTTTTATCATCAATCAATTACAAAACTATAAATAAAGGAGAAAATTTGAGTTCATCAAACAAAACAATTTGAATGAATTGAATTTGATAAAACTAATTACCACGCAAGCTGTGCATGGGCCCCATTCATACTAAAAGGACAGCGATGTAGCCACAATATTAAATTTATTTAACTAATAAAATGATTAAAGGTACAAATAAGAGAAATATTAAAGAGTAATACAAATGTCCCATAAAGGGATAACAAACGTATCATCTAACACGAGGAATTACGTTTATTGAGCTCACGGCTCGTACACAATTCAAAGGCCTAAAATGATAATAGGAATTGAGAACAGTGCCGAGGCGGTCACATTATGTTAAAGGCCGCACACGGCTAAATAGAACAGATAATGTAAAACACTGTACTAGATTACATTAAGACGTAATACAGAGACAAATTAAAAGCACTTAAGGCGCCGATAAAGAGATACTGATGTATCCTAAATTAGAGTTCAAATATTCCTGAAATTGACTTCATACTCCTGAAGAATAGGCACTGCAGCACGGAACTCTCTTCCCCAGAAAGCAGCGATGCTAAGCGTTTAAGAACAGGGATTGACTAAGCAGATCCTGCAAAGAGTAAGAAAACAAATTCAGTCGCGTGAAACTGAGTAACTCGCACGAGACTTGGCGCGGGGGATAGATCACGGTGATCGTGATAAGACAGCAGATAGCTATTACAAATATGAGCCAGCTTACTTCTGTGAATTGTAGAAAGACCTGGATGCCCCACGGTGCAATCAATGTCCAAGTCATGGTCGCCAACTCCTCCGCTTCGTCGTCTGGGCGGTCCAGTCGAAATTGGCAAGCCTTGAATAAGTATATTGGCAGTATATTTTCACCGTCTATGGAATCATAGTTTAATTTTATTTTTAAAAACCTAATTTTTGTTTTTTTGCAAACGCTAAAAAGTTCCTAATTTTTCACTTTCAAGATTTCAACAAGCAGTGATTTTCAGTTATTGTATTTCTTTCTTACTTGTTTTGTAATTTTTCATCATCAAAGTCGTCACACATATTTTTTATTGTCTACTGTGTTTAACCGAATTTGTTATGTTTTCAGTGTTTGGTGACTTGTTAAAATTTATATTTATACTAGTCGAGGACCTGGTGTTGCCCGGGATAATTACACTTGCAGGTGAACAGAACAATCTCAAAAACTTAATTTATAACTTCAAATAGTTAAACAATAAGTCAGTCAATACAACATACAGGGAAGGGACTATCCATTCTATGAAAAATCCGAAAATCAGGAATTCTAGGTGATATACAGGGACTTTATCTACCTCTTGTTGACCTGCCTCAGATTAAAATGATATCCATCTTCAACAACGGGGAACATAACTGGATACTTTGCATCCAAGTTTATCTTGGCCTTGACGTAGAAGCTCTTATACCCTCTTGCTCTATTTGAAATTCCCGTTGTTCAGATGTTTCCAATACCCGTAGAGATTTTTCTGTCTTAGCCGCGGAGTTTCTCTGACCGATACACGTTTTTTCTCTTTCCTTTTCAGGCACATAAATTTTTGCCGGTCGTCTGGACGTTTGATAGGGAGCTCAAGGGAGACATGTCTGTCTCCTTTGCCTCATCAATAGACGCTCTGTCACTTTTTTATGTCCTGTCACTGCAGCATCATTTTATGCTCATTATTCAAGGAAACCACCATTCATTCATTGCATTATCAGCATCTCAGTTTCCAAAATATTTACAATCACACAGAATATAGACAAAAAGTATTTTTATGAAATGTTTGGATCTGCTGTGCTACTAAATAAGCTAAGTGATAAACCTAGCTCTGGCTCTGTTTTTTTGAGTAAATTTTGATGTATCTTAAAAATAAACACATGAAAATGCTTAGAATTAATACAGTAAAAATTCTTAATGAAAATTCAAAAAAAAAATTTTTAAAGCCTCGCAATGGATGGACCTGTCCAGGTATGCCACTGCTAGTCTAAATAATTTCTTAGTCATGTAATCTTACTTTAGATGTACATTTGATATTGTTGCCATTCCCACTCTTCTCTCGATGTCTTTAAGCAAAACTTGGCCATTCATCAGTTTGTGTAGTCTAGTGGTCGCCGATTCTTCTATGTATTTGCTCAATATAGCACAGAGCTAAAGGACTGCTTCCTCTGTCGTCTTTCCACTCTTTCTCAATTGTCTGCTAACTTTCCATTATCTCTAGTTATTGATCATTTTTAAAGATTTTCAAGAAATTGTTAAGTACTAAGAACTCTCAATTCTAAGAAAAGCCAGAATAACAGGAATTCTATGCATTGTTACAAATTGAAACATATCTATATTGCACAAACTTTGCCTTGCATTGTTGGTCATGAGATATATATTGTTGATCCTTGCATAGTGTTGGCGACCTGATTGCGTGTTGATACCACTGTTGATATCTATTGTTGCACAAACTTTATATTGCATTGTTGGTCATTAGATATATATTGTTGGTCAGTGCAGAGTGTTAATGAATTGCGTGTTGATACCATTGTTGATAATTATTATTGCACAAACTTTGCTTTACATTGTCAGTCATGAGATATTTCTCATTAATATGCCTTGCCATAACCATGAATATCGATTTTCTATCGATAATTATTATGTTTTCGAAGTCTGAGGTAGACAGTGCCCTTCCTCATGCTTTGAAAGTCAAGCACCATAAATACTGTATTAAGCGCCCGGGCTTACCATTTGCAAATATTCAGCAGACCCCAGGCGCTTAATGCAGGCGGGCCGTTATAACAGGTCCGGTGCTTATAAAATTCTGCACAACTGTGATGGACACTATTATGCAAAATTCTCGCTTTTCTCCTTCATCTTTTCTAAAGTATCATGCTGTGTTTTCCATCTCCGTTAGGATCAATGCTAAACTGCTTGGCTGTAGCCTCTGTAGAATGGTTTTCAGCCTACTTTACTGTTGCGAGATTAAAATCGATGCTATAACTGTGAAGTTTTCAATTTTCATCAGCTATGTTGCTTGACTGAATCCAAAATTAAAAACAAGAAATTAGAAGACAATCATGCTGGTATTGAAGAGAAGAAAAATCCACGAAATGAACTAAAATAAGAGCCCGGGCGGTTATTGAAGTCCGGCGTTTAATTTCAAAAATTCAGCGGACCCAGGCGCTTAATGCAGGCGGGCCGGTATTTCTGGTCCAGCGCTAAATACAGTATTTACGGTATGCAAAATTTCATCAAGATCGGAAAAAACTATAGACTTGTATAAAGAACAAACCCACAAACAAACATCCTTCTTTATATATATTGACTAGCAGTGTTACCCGGCATTGCCCGGAATAATTACACTTGTAGGTAAAGAGAACAATCTAAAATAATTAAATTATCCATTAGCAAAGGGATTTTCCATTCTACTAAAAATACGAAACACAGGAAGTCTAGGTGATATACTGGGACTTTATCTAAACTCTTCTTGACTTGCCTCACCACTGCGGAACATCACCAGATACTTTAGACTCTGTTTTTCTTGCCCTTGACGTAGAAGCTCTTGCTCTATTCGAAACTCCCGTTGTTCAGATGTTTCAAATGCCCGTATAGCTTTTTCTGTTTTAGTTGCAGAGTTTCTCTGACAATACTCGTTCTTTCTTTTTCTTTCCAGACACATAAATTTGGTCGTCTGGACGTTTGATAGGCAGCTCAAGGGAGACACACGTGACTTCTTTGCCTCTTCAATAGATGCTGCTTTATTAATGTTTTGTCACTGCATCATCATTTATTCTCATTATCAATAATTCTTGGAAACGAACGTTCAGCATCTCAGTTTTCAAAATATACACATTTCCACAGAATATAGTGAAAATGTATTTTTATGAAATGTTTGGATCTGCTGTGCTACCAAATAAGCTAGGTGATAACCCCAGCGTGGCTCGGATTTTTTTTGATTACATTTTGCAATATCCTAAAAATAAACACATAAACACATGAAAACGTTTAGAGTTAATACAATAAAAACTCTTAATGAAAATTGGAAAAAAATTTCTTTAAAGGCTCACAATGGATGGACCTCTCCAAGGATGCCACTTCTTTGACGTAATTTCTTATTCACGTAATCTTACTTTAGATGTACACTTGATGTTGTTGCAATTCCCACTATTCTCTCGATGTCTTGAAGCAAAACTTGACCATTCAGAACTTTGTGTAGTCTAGCGGTCACCTATTCTTCAACTTACTTACATACCATTTGCTCAATACAGCACTCAATAAGGAGTGCTTCCTCTGTCGTCTTTCCACTCTTTCTCAATAGTCTGCTAACTCTCCATTATCTCCAGTTACTGAACATTTTTAAAGATTTTCAAGAAATTGTTAGGTACTAAGAACTCTCTTTTCTAGGAAAAGCCTGAATAACAGGAATTCTATGCATTGTTACAAATTCAACCTTACCGATCTTGAACAAACTTAGCCTTTCATTGTTGGTCATGAGATATACACTTAGTGGCCAAATTATTATGACCACCTCCTTAATACAGTGTTGGGCCACCTTTCGCTCTTATTACTGCTTGCATTGTTCGGGGCATGGATTCTATGAGATGTTGGTAGGTTGTAGGAGGAATTTGAGACCAACTCTGAAGAATTGCACCTTCCAATTCCTGCAGATTTGATAGTGCTGGATCCCGCTGCCTGATGGCCCGTTTGATCTCATCTCACAAATTCTCAATGGGATTGAGATCTGGCGATTGTGCAGGCCAACGGAGCAAGGTAAACTCTCCGGCATGTTCTTCGAACCATCTGAGGACGATGCCAGCCTTATGACACCATTGTCCTGCTGGAAGTATCCATCCCCGTCAGAGTACACCATTAACATAACGGGATGTACTTGATCTGCGACAATACTTAATTAATCTTGGGCACGCATACGTCTGTGCAGAGGAATCAAAGGACCCAAACAATGCCAAGAAAACATCCTCCAAACCATAATACTGCCGCCACCAGCTTGAAGTGTTGTGGCGATGCAGGTGGGGTCTATGCTTTCGTGTTGTTTTCTCCATATTCTAATCCTGCCATCTGCATGATGCATTTGAAATCGTGACTCATCGGACCACATGACCCTTTTCCAGTCATGTACTGTCCAATCCTTATGCTCCTTGGCGAACTGGAGACGTCTGCTCTTGTTCAAGGCTGACAGTAGAGGCTTTCGAACTGGGGTTGGCTTCCAAAGTCTAAACGGTGTAATGAGCGGCGAACAGTTCGTTCAGAGGCGGTCACAGTTTGTCCTTGATTAAGATTTGCCGCTACTTGACGCACTGTTGCTCTTCTGTCGCCCTGGACAACTCTGGCCAATCTCCTTTCAGCTCGAGCATTGAGGAGCCTGTGACGACCACACGCTTGACGTTGAGAGCCGTTTTTTGCTTGGTAGTCCACTCTCTGTAAACATTAATATCTGCTGCTCTTGAAAACTTCACAAGTTCAGCTGTTTTGCTGATACTGGTTCCGACATTGCTCGCGCCGACGATCATCCCGCGTTCAAATTCAGATAAATCACGTTTTTTGCCCATATCGTCGCCAAAAACACAGTGCAACTGATTGTTCACCTCACCTGCATTCCCTTTTTATAACTATCTAGCCCTCTAGCGGCAGCGCTATGACGCAATAGCTCATTTGCCTAAAACTGTCAGGTGGTCATAATAATTTGGCCACTCAGTGTATATTGTTGATCCCTGCATAGTGTTGGTGCATTGCGTGTTGATACCAATATTGATAACTATTGTTGCACAAACTTTTACTTGCATTGTTGGCCATGAGATATATATTTTTGGTTCCTACAGGTTTTTTGTGAATTGCGTGTTGACACCATTGTTGATACCTATTGTTGCACAAACATTGCCTTGCATTGTTGGTCATGAGATATATATTGTTAATCCCTGCATTGTGTTGGTGTACTGTTGATCCTATTGTTGCACAAACTTTTCCTTGCATTGTTGGTCATGAGATATATATATTGTTAATCCCTGCATTGTGTTGGTGCATTGTTGATCCTATTGTTGCACAAACTTTTCCTTGCATTGTTGGTCATGAGATATATATTGTTGGTCTGTACAGAGTGTTTGTGAATTGCGTGTTGATACCATTGTTGATACCTATTGTTGCACAACCTTTGCCTTGCATTGTTTGTCATGAGATATTTCATTTTTTATAGATACACTTTAATCCCAAAAATTTTTTTTTGTGCTCCCTTTGGGGCTTTTTGCGACTCAACGTTTTTCAGCTTGAAGTGACGAGGAATTTTTTGCATGTTTTTCCCAAGCTCTGTAATCGCCCATTCAAGCGTTGGTTGTTGGTTTTTCAATCTGACTTATCACTCCTGCTCCCACTGGTCTTCAGTCAAGACCGAGGTTTTTACTTATAATCCGAATCACTCCTTCGCGACTCAAACAATTAGTTTAAACATTTCCGATGAAAAACTATGATTTAACGTTAGTTTTAGGGAGGTTACTGTGTTCTCCCTCCCACTTATCAATTAAAGGGATCACGCGACGTGTTCTAGTAACGTTGTATTGCTTTATGTAACCGATTAATATGGAGTCTTGTTCGTGTTGTTGTTTCCTTATTTCGAGGGAAATACGCCTTTGTTTTCCTCATATCTTTACCTGGCCAGGTTATTAATAATGGATTAATTTAAAATATTAAGTTAGGAACGATATTTCTTAATATACGGACGACTATACATCAATCGGGGTTTTTTTTTGTGGAATCTCTAAGGTAAATTTATTTTAATATTTCGGAATATTAAGTCGTGGAGTAGTAGAATTCTATTGATTTATAAAAATAAGATTGCATTTATTATCATGTTCTACACGTATTTTCTCATTTAGGTTGACTACTCGTTTAAGATTGCCTTTTGTAGTTTGTCCTAGTTTATTCACTTTCGGAAATTATTAATTCAATTCATTGCAGAGCTCAAAATTTTTTTTTAACAAATATAATAATAATAATAATAATAATAATAAAAATAATTATTATTATTATTAATAGCTTTTGTAGAAATTAAACTAAGAAATTTTATTTTGAGGTTTTAATCGCCTTTAGTGAATTGTTTTAAAAGCGTTTTCGTTTTATGAATTTCCTCTCATTGTTGTACACATAATTTCTTTGTCATGAGGGGTTTCTCTTTTAGAGCGCTTCATTCGTTTACTTTCTTTAAGCGCGTGTCTTTGCTCGGCCGCGTGAGGCTAACGAGTTTTATATGTCCCTTTTTTTCTTAATTTGGTAGTCGTTAGGCAGTTGTTAATCTGGATGGATGGAAGCGACATCGCCCTCTGACAGTGGTCCCATGTACGCTGACATGGCTAAGAGAATTTCCCCTGCGTCCTCATCGTCAGGATAAAGCCTGGGCAGCCATGGATCAATAAGTTTTTCAATCATGATCATAACTTTGAATTGTCCGCATTGAGTTGTGGTTCTTGCGATGTTGAGAATCCAGGTCCCGAATCCTTCACCAGACTAAGAAATTTTGCTTTCCAGCCTTAACGGAAGTCTTGATTCGATTTTACAATGGAGCAGGGAATGACCCTCGTTGTTTTCAATGATCGTCCGCATCACTGTGAGTAACTGTTATAAATAATTGTTTATTTCATTCAAGCTTGTTTCATCCGTCATCCTACCCTTAGTATTTTCCCGTTTGGAAACTTTTGCCTTGATGTCAGTCAACACGCTCACTCACTTCTCTTCTGGCTGTTATTGGACTAGTCTCTTCATGTTTGATTTCTCTACTTAGTGCAATAATCAACTGTATCCCCATCTATGAAGTTTTCGGATCGAATGATGTGAATTATGTTAGTTTTCCCGGCCCGTCTCTTACCGTGTTTAATTCAAGGTTTACCTTCAAGTTTGTTTTACTTGACTGTTGGCGTTTCCAATGATTTCTATGTATTGGTCAATTGAATTTTTGTATTTTATGTTTTTTTTATTGTTTGTTTGATTTATTAATTTAAGTTTTCCTTACTTACTTACTTACTTACTTACTTACTTTTCAAACCCGCTTATCCGCTAGGGTCGCGGGGGCAGCAGCCCTATGGAGGATCTCCAACGATTGCGATCTTCCGCCATCAGGCGCATGTCCTCCCTGGTAATATCCAAGCGACTCGAACCCAGATTCTCCATGTAGTCTAGCCACCTGGTTCTAGGCCGACCCCTTGGTCTCTTACCCACTGGCTTGGAAAATAACAACTGCCTAGGAAGACTAGTTTGCGGCATCCGTATCACGTGGCCATACCAGCGCAACTGAGATCTCTCAATGCGGAGAAGTAGCGGCTAAACACCTAAAGATTCCCTTATTGTGCTGCTGTACACTATCTAGTAGGGTAACACCTGCCACATCTCTCAGAAATCTCATTTCGGTCGCTTGTACCCGCGATCGCAACTCTTTCGGTCATTACCCAAGCCTCATGACCATAAGTGAGAATGGGGACAAAGATAGATTTGATGACGGAGAGCTTGGCTTTGTTACCCAGCTCGCGTTTCGTTACCACGGATCGCCACAGTTCACGTCTGACACAGCTTCCTGCACCGATCTGAGCATCCAATTCTTTCTCCTGCCGTCCATCACTCGTGAATGCAATCCCGAGCTACTTGAATTTCTCCACTTGTGCCAATGAGGCTCCCCTAACATGGAGAGTGCACTGAGCAGGCTGTCTTGAAAGGACCAGAACCTCGGTTTTAGCCACACTGATCTTCATCCCAGCTTCTTCACATTTGGCTGCAAACCGGTCTAATGCATGCTGAAGGTTCGTGCGAGATGACCCAAGGAGGACAAGGTCGTCAGCAAAGAGCAGCCTCTCCACCAGGCCGTCGCACACACAAACACGCTCATCGCCTCGGCTGCCCCTGTCTATCCAGTCCATAAAGATAATGAACAAGAGGGGCGACAGTACTTTAAGTTTTCCTTTTCCTCCCAATTTTCTTTTATGCTAGTTTTCTTTAGTTTCCTCTGCGCCTACTGTTGTTCCCGTTTTTTTTTTGTTTTTTTTTTGGTTTTCAGCTACTTCCATGAGTGCCTCCTTTATTCGTTTTGTTGTTTCAATGTTGCGTGTAAGTTCAGTTCCCTCTTGTTGACTCTTATTTGTCTTTTAGGTTTGAATTTTTGTGTATATTGAATTGTCAGTGGTAACTTTATATTTGGTAATTTGTAAATGTTCTTATTCTTTTATTCCTCTTTAAGTGTGTTTTTTTTCCCGGAGGTGACTGGTGCTATTATTATTTGACTGTTAATTTTTTTTTGCCTTTTGTTTTCCAATTTACTTTAATTTTTTTGCCTTTGCATTGTTTCCTCTGTTATAATTTTTTTCCCGTTCAATTTTTTTTTATTTCAAAAAAAAAAAAATTTTGCTTTTACCTTTATGATTTTGTACCATTTTATTAATTTTTTTGTTTATTTATTTATTTCTTTTTTGTTTGACCTAAATGGAGAAAATTTTCCTTCTTGAGTTTTCTCAGCCAGACCGATCATAAAAGACATTAGCTCAATTAATGGACTCATGCTTCAAGCTCCACTAGTTCCATTTCTACTATTATTCCAATTGTTGAGTTTGATTGGCCAACCTGTTTGTACGCAATCAGCTAGTGAATTTTATTTATTTTTGGAATTGTTATACCCAAGCATTTTTCCTTTTATATAATATTTTATTTTTTTGTTTTATTTCCAAATAATACTATTACTTTTTGGACTTGCAGTTGTTTAAATTCTAGCATTCATAATTTTATCAACTGTAGAAGTTTTCTGAGGTTGGTGCTTCTTCATCTTCTTTCGAAGTTAGAATTTTCAAAAGCAACGTTCGCCCACCCAGATGGTTCTTCTACTTGACCGTTCCTTCGCCTTTCCTTGACTCTTTTGTGGCCAGTGACATCGTTCTCACAGTACGACTTCGGCTCGGTTCTTCTAGCAACTGCTGGTCTTAATTTTTTAGTTTATTTTTGTGATTTTCTTTCCTTTTCTTGTTTATTGCAATAAAGGAAATATTTTATTTGGAATTTTATCTAGCTCAATACTTGGGGGATCTTTGCTAAGCTTCAATATTATCTTAATATATAATTATCACAACTCCTACGTTTATAATATAATTATCTTAACGTTTTATTTATTATCCTGAACCACCGTTACCTTAACGTTAACTATTTTCTCCATTTGGGAATTTTATTTAAGTTTTGAGGATCGATTAATGGGAACCTTATTACTGTTTTTAAAGGGGAAATAATTTCAATCTTGATCACTTTAATTTTTAATCTTTATATCACTAATTTTTTTCTCGAACAGCAAGGGTGGGATTTTTTGTCTCTTGCTGTAGGCTGAACGTGTCGGAAAGAAGCTTTCTTTTCTGCACGTTACAATAGATAGATAGATGTTCAACAATTTTACTGAACGCATTTTGGCACGATTTTAACATTCGAATTCTAAATTTCCGTCTTTGCATTTCACCCTAAAGGTTTTTCATATTTATACGAGGTGATACAGTTGTATCGACTTTACGATTCTCCAGATATCCACATTCTGTGTATGAAACATGATTTTGGTTGTTCTCAAGGTAATTAAAACAAACATTTCAGCTTATATAACATTTGACTGTATTCATCATTAAAATACAGACGTGTTTAAATATCATTTTTGATGCATTTCAAATTTCTTATTTTGTTAAATTACAGTTGTGTAAACCCTGTGAAGGCTACTCAGTACAGTGATTCTCGATTCAATCGCGATTGTAGTACCACTACAGGACCCTGATTCTTCACACAGATGTTTTGTGTAACCTTATTCTCAGTCTCTAGACAGCAGACTAGGAAAATTTCAACAAAGTCAAAATCCCTGGTTTGTTTGTGGTTCAGTTGTGCAGATCTAATGCAGTGCAAAGTGATCTCTGTCTACAAAGTGACAACTTGAGTCCCTAAAGAACATCCTGTGTCTAAGGCTATGTTCCACGCAGATTAAATTCGTTCTATACATTTAAAAAAAATACTAATAATGGATCTTTGGCCTACAAGTGTTTTATTTTGAGGTTTAGTTTACGATAAAAGTGTGAAAGCATGGACTTACAGGGCTTTGGTCTGAGGTGCATCATACAAGTTCAGTCTAGTGTTAAATGATGGCAGCTGGTGAAATGTGTTACCTTTGTAATTGAAACAGTTTGACTATTGCATTGCAAGCCAATCGTCGTACTAGGACTACAAGGCAGTGATAGTGAATATTTCACCATCGAAAAGAAATGTTATTCACTGTACAGGATACCATTTGCGTCTGAGTTTTTCAAAAGTGGTTATAACAAATATGTTGGTTATAAAGTTAAAGATTAAAGATAGTCCGTACTTAATTTCGTGAATGCAAACTTTTGCCGAGATGTAAATTTGTGAATACAATTTCCAGGCTCAGATTAAACCTGCGAATTCAATTTCCCTCCGCAACGTAATTTCAAGTTGTTAAATTTGTCTTGAGTCAAGATAATTCGGAGTGATTTAAAAGTAAAATTTTTGTTGTAAAAAAGACTTCACAAAACACAATGTTACCGTCAGTCCCACATTGACTCGGTGCAAAACAGTTTCGGAACACTAACAATAATATCAAACAATAACATCTCACTGTAAAAGAGTAAACAAGTGCCACACAGCAAATAAGTGCCACCTCCTAATTTACCATCGCACCAATTCTACACGGCAGGTAACAAACGCAGCACTCAATTAACCACGGCGGTGATTATCAAAATTATTGATGGAGCCATCGAGGGGGTTTCAGCTGATTTCAATGCATAAAATTCCTTGGTCAGCGCGATGTTTCGAGGATGATCAACCCAGATGGTCGTTGGCATGCGGCTAACCCAGGGGCTGGTCGACGGTCAAGATTGAGCCACAGGCTAGACCAACGGACCAGGTTTCCCTCGTTTGAAAAAAGCCTGTTAACTGAAGTCTGCCTTAGTGTTTTCAAACATTTGAGGAAGAAACCTGTCCATCGGTCTGCCTATGGCACGACCCCTGACCGTCGACCGGCCCCTGGGTTAGCCGCTGCCAACGACCCAGACAAAACATTGCACTGACGGAGGTATTTTATTGGTGATTTGTGGTTGCATGTGTTATGTAATTCAAATATATAACATTTGCTCCAGTGACCGTCATCTAAGTCGGCAACTGATACGATAAATGTTCATGCTAAACCATGCTAAAAAAAGTCGTCGTGATTTTCAGTCAGGGTATATGAAATACGTTTGTTTGTGCTCCCTATTAGTTTCACAAGTTTGTTTTTTTTACCCCTTTCAGTGGTTTGTTCCAGCCAACTGTGTAAACAAAAATTCCTTCATGCTGAAACAAGTTAACGACATTATTATAAATCTTATATCGAACAGTCATTCCATCACTAAAGTTTTAACACTTTCATTCTCCTACTCACCTTCAGACACTCAATCAAATTTATTATTGCTGTGAGAAGACACGAAGACTTTTTAGCGTGGTTTAGCACGAACATTTATCATATCAGCTGCCGACTGTAAATGTAATATATTTGATTTACATGACTGCCCTTGCACTCACAAATTTATTGAAAGGAAACGCTTTAATGAGGTGAAAAACCAGTGAAACTAACGAGGCGACTCGTATGAAACTCAAACAAACGTATTTCACATACCCGAGGTGAAAGCCACGAAGACTTTTTAGCGTGGTTTAGTGCGAATGTTTATTGGATCAGTTGCAGTCTTAGATGCCAGTCACCCCGGTGAATGTAATATATTTAACTGACGTGATTACCCTTGCACCTATAAATTTGTTGAAAGGGTAGACTTTAATGAGGTGAAAAACCGGTGATACTAATGGGGGCTACTTGTATGAATGACAAACAAACGTATATCACGCCTGTCAATTGCAAGTCAGTCTGGAAACAAAAGTCGCAGATAAGTTTTAATGACATCAAAAATAGTAAAAACGCAGGTAAAAGAAAAGGAAAACTAGATTTGACCTTAACATTGTGTGTATAACTGGTTAAAACTGGGGATCAGCAGAAAAAAAATGTGGGCCCCAGACTCGCAGGGAATCAAGCTCAGCCAGTGAATGTTAGTCTGATGCTCTACCCACTGAACTGTGTAGGGCACACAGTCAAGTAGCAGTAAAAAGTCAAAGTTTAACTTAAATCTCATATAAAATGATGCCTATATTACACTATAACCACGCTTGCCCTTAAAAAGAGTAAACATTGAAAGAGAGAGACAAAATTATTAAAATTGCAAACAACAAACTGAACAACCAGTACACACAAATCACAGAGAGTACAAGAAAATTAAACTGTATTTATAAAGCTTGCGATGTCAATTGCCAACCCTCTAATTCAATGGGTCAGAGTTATCAGTAGTCAATTGAGACTATGTACCAACAAATTTGCCAAAAGGTAGAGTTTTAATTAGGCAAATATCCAGTGAAACTAATGTGGAAACATATTTCACTTACCCTAACTGGAAGACACGAAGGTTTTTTTTTAGCTTGGATTAGCGCAAACGCGGTTAGTTGGGACCTGTAGCACAGTTCATGCCAAACGCGGTAGACTGTGCCCAAGTAGCTGATAACAGCTACGTACAAATTTGTTAATAGGAACCCACTGCATATACCTTCGCGTATACAGTTGAAATAACAACAACAAAAACACAAAAACATAAAAAAACATTAAAAACAAAAAAATCGTAAGCTTCATACCAAAAGTAAAAAGAATAGTTGAATTGAAGAAATAACAACTGTTTTCAATTAATTTTGGGAAAGCACCCTTTTAACCATGCCAGTTAATCTGATGCTCTCGAAATGTATAGATAATTTTAGTACAAATACACTCGCAATCTTTGGAAAACAGCGAACGGTCATCAATGTATTTGTTCATTTAGCAACACTGAGAGCAAATAAAAGCAGCATAAAAAAACCAGTGAAACTAAAAGAAGAGGTGTGGGTGGTTGCATTAGCTAATGCTACCCCTAACAATAATTCGAAAATGTGTATTTGAACGTCAGCTCTGCCTAAGTCACCCCCCCACTGAGCACTGTTGCTGCTGAGAAATCAGCACAGAAAAATACGTATGATTTGTGTCAGAAAGAGAAACGGAATTGTAGCATAAACATTGTATAATTGTATTCAATGACAATTACCCAAGGAAAAGAAGTCACATAGCACTTGTATTTACAAAAGATTAAAGACAAGAAACCTTGAAAGAGAGAGCTGAAGATAAGGTCAACCATAACGAATTGAAGCAACTAGAAATGCAGCTTTTTTAATGACCACAGCAATTCATTTCAGTCATATATTAGAAAAGAGAACCGTGTATAAACATTGACAGCATTGAAAAAGGAAAATTTAAAATTTTAAACGCACACGTTTAGCTTAAATTCACATAAAACCAGCAAGGATGTAAGAGGTAGGGGGTGGTGGCTAACAGGGGACACATTGAAAGATAATTGATTAAACAAAATTTTCAGTCAAAAGAGTAACAAGGCCCAATACAAATGCAATAGTAGTCGGATGCACGATAGGGGTCATTGATGGATAGCAACAGTAGTCGGATAATAGTGAGTCTAATAATACAATATCACCTATTAGCACGCAGAGCACTGCCTGCTAAACTAACCTTCGAAGTTCACACATGGGCGCTGGCTTTGTTTGAGGTGGTTCACTATTAGTTTGCTTCACCTGGTGTGGATAGAAATCAGGAAGAATATGTAACTGACTGAGCACTTCAGTTATACATTCGTCCTACGATCTACTAATACCAAACGAGGAAAATAAGGTCCCTAACTCACGTAACTTACAATTTCTCTGCCCTGTCTACTTTACTAACAAAACCGCCCAAATAACCCAAAAATAGAAAAGAGTAATGATGCCTGCATTACTAAGTAACAGTTTAGTGTAATGCACAGTAAAATGTGAACTTAGTAAAACTAAAAAATTTTAGTAATGCCTTAAAAGTGTAATTTTTTCTTAAACATTTATTATGCAATGCAGATTACCTTAGAAAATTTAACATTTGCGTGAACTTAAATACAGTAAAAGTAAAGTTTGAATTTTTCATTTAATTTTAATTTTCTTTAGAATGCCAGTTAAAATTATAGGGAATAAATAGCATTCAGTAAAATAGTAACTAAAAAATGAAAAACCTGTAAACCTTTCATCATCATTATTATTTGTAATTATTTTTGAACAGAAATCAACACAAAAGCAGAAAACAGACATGGAAATGTGGAGATAAATTTTCCAACATTACGACTGGCGGCAAGAACTAAAAAATGAACATGGCCAACAGCACATGTGATGCTGTTGTATTAAAATTGAAGCACTGCAACCCCTATGTTGTTCAAACAAATGTATTTCATGTTGGAAGAGATGAGGATTTTTAGCTGAGATTAGTATGAACGTCGATCACAGTATGATAAGAATTACGAACACTTTTATAAATAGGAAAGACTTTAATTAGGTGAAAAATCAATGAAACGAACGGGAGAACACCAATGCAACACAAACAAACGTCTATCATATACCCTGGGCTAGAAGACACGAAGAATTTTAGCTTGGATTAGCTTGAACACCAATCATAGTGGCAGGCAACGCTGTTCAAATCACGGACGTGCTAAGCATTGCTCGGCCCGTGTGTTAACATGTACATACGCTTTTTTCAATACGACAGACTTTAATTAGGTGAAAATTGACGAAACTACTGGGTTAACACCAATGCAATACAAAGAAACGTCTTTCATATACTCCGGGTTGAAAGACACATAGATTTTTAGCTTGGATTAGCTTCAACGCCAGTCATAGTGACAGGGCAACGCTGTTCACGCTACACACGCACACTAGATCTCGACCGATCACTGCATGCAAATTTGTTAACAGGAGAGACTTTAATAAGAACATACACCCTGTGACAAGCTTTTAAAAAGTAAAAATCAATGACAATTAGGCAGAAAAATAAGCCGGCAATAACTCGACTTTGAGAAAGCATACCCGAGAAACATGTCATGGGCTGCCGCACGGAATCACGATGCTCGCTTTCGCGATCGTCACCTTGTTGTGTATTGTAGGGCCCTGTAAAACAATTGTACAGACTGCGTGCATCCTTTAATAAGTAAAAACTATAAAATTCAAGCTCCAAAACAAACCAACAAGTACGTGACTTCGAGAACAACTATACAAGTCGACTGGTGGTGATCACTGCTAAGTCGCAGCCTTAAATTGAACACAACCTTTTGTATTATAAAGCGCGTGAAGAGTGTAAAACATAACTGTCTCATAACCTAATACCTTAAGTAAACAGAAAAAAGTTGTTAACTGTATAAGAGAGAGAGAGAGAGAGAGAATGAAAACAATTTTAAAGAGACAAGTCAAGTTTAAGCAACACTTTGTAAACATGTATTGTTTATGTGTGAGGGAGAGAGAGCTAAAGAGGAGGGAGAGAGAGCTAAAGAGGAGAGAGAGAGAGAGAGAGAGAGAGAGAGAGAGAGAGAGAGAGAGAGGCATTTCTTAACTTCGGTGTGGAAAAATCTGTGCAAGTTAGTAAAGAGAAAGCCAAGTATACCTCACCATCATTGAGAAATATGAAATTTGTATTTTTATTTAACATTTCAACCAAGTTCAACTCGAAAAAAAACATTCATGCCAGCAAAGGCAATCACGGTGAGAGGCAAAAATGAAAATAAAACAAATTTCAAACAGACAATCTTGAAAATAAGGTAAAAAGCTAGTGAGTTCGAACACTTCAACAGGCTGTATGAGCGATCTGTTTTTATAAACATGCGTGTGAGTTCAGTTACCTTATAGCCATCATTAACCAGTACTCAGGTACACACTTGTCAATTGAAACAATGTAGCAATTAACTAAAAATTAAAAACAAACAATAAACCTTGAAACAGAAGTAGTTAATTTGAAGAGAGTGTAAAGTATCTTGGAAAAAAATTTGATTGCTCGAGAAACAAAAGATAATTAGTAATTAGGTAAAAACATTTTGGGGCAGCAGTACATTTACCATGATCTGTATTAGAAGGTATATATAGCTGAGCAAGAGTTGAGTATATTTTGAGACAAATCACATAAGCTCCTTTTGCAGTGAGACTGACCCAGGACCCTACCTGTCATAACCAAGAATTATGAAATTAATTTTATTTTATTATCATCAGCCTCAAGGAATCGGAACATGGCTGCAATCACGTGATTAATCAAGATGACGTCATGAACCAGATAAGTGACCCCACCCAAAACAAAAACCATCAACCAAAACAAGGACCACCACCCAAAACAAGGACCAACACCCGAAAATAAGAAAATGGCAGGTAAAAAAATTAAGATTAATAAATTAATATGAAAAATAAATTTTTAAAAATTCATATCAGCCATGACGTCACGGGAAAAACCCATCACGTTATCAGAAAATGGCCGCTGTGACATCAGAATGACTTAGGTGTGTGGAGTCACGTGACACGAATACTGCATGCTGATTGGTCGACATTTACTTCGCATATATAATGAGGTGGGCATGACCTAAAGCAGCCAATCAGCGTGCAGGAAATTCGAGTCGCGGCTCAAACGACCAATCAGCGTGCAGGAAATTCGAGTCAAGACCCAAACGATGGTTATTCTACTAACTGCTATGTTACATTTATAGCAGCAAGTCACGACTTAGTGTTGCTTTCATCATCGTTGAATGATGCGCTCTCTAAGTTGAAATCATGGTCCAGTACGAATCTTTTATTCACAAGTTCGGTAGCCAGTTTCCTGTGTTTTTATGCGGCAGAGCACTACAGTCGTGCCGCCATTGCATGGCTGAAAATGC
>JAHWFO010021184.1:722725-736830 GCA_023313115.1 Rhysida immarginata
GATTCTTCTATTTACTTGCTTCCCATTTGCTCAATACATCACGGAGCTAAAGGAGTGCTTCCTCTCTCGTCTTTCCACTCTTTCTTAATAGTCTGCTAACTTTCCATTGTCTCCATTTACTGATCATTTTTAAAGATTTTCAAGAAATTGTTAAGTACTAAGAACTCTCTTTTCTAAGAAAAGCCTGAATAACAGGAATTCTATGCATTGTTACAAATTGAAACTTATCCATATTGCATTGTTATAATTCTTGGAAAGGACTGCTTTATCATTGCATCATCATTTTGAGCTCATTGTTATTGGTGAATTGCGTGTTGAAACCATTGTTGATACCTATTGTTGCACAAACTTTGTCTTGCATTGTTGGTCATGCGATATTTCTCATTAATATGCCCTGCTATAACCATGAATATCGATTTTTTATCAATAATTATTATTTTTTCGAAATCTGAAGTAGACAGTGACCTTCCTCATGCTTTGAAGGTCATGTATGCGAAATTTCATCAAGATCGGAATAAAACTGTAGATTTGCATAAAAAACAGACCCACAGACAGACCCACAAACATCCTTCTTTATATATATAGATAGATAAATAAAAGAAATAAAAAATTTTTTCACCACAACAAAAATTAAGGAAAAATACAACCTGAACCTGGAAGCGCTTTTCGACAGCAAGGCTATCATCATTCAGCATGGACCAAGTGAACTGAGTGAATTGAATTGAAAGCGACAATCGACAATCGAACAGTGAAGTGTACATTTTTTCAGATGGAACGAAAGCAGCGCTTTAAAAAAGCTCATCGAACCAGAATAAATTCCAAACAAAATACACTGAGGTAGTCAAGAAGCCTAACCAACCCAAGCGGTCTTTCCATATTATACAAAAAATAAAATAAGATTGACGACTGTCAGAACAAAATACAATAGGGTTCCCACAGAAAGATATCTCATTTCCCTGACTATCCCTGACTTTCACTGACATCGATGGTCTCATTTCCCTGAACAAATCGTAATTTTTTTTTAAAAAAACATGGCTCTACAACAGCTTTTCAGACACAATTTTATTATTATTATTAGTTGTCACATTATATAAAATTAGTATGAGTATCAGTTTTACGTGGCTTAATAATTTTTTGGTTTTCACAATAATTTTTGCCTCCTGATCCGTAACTGGACATATAAATGTAAGTATAGATGTCTCCAGTAAAATCTATTTCCCTGACTTTTCCCAGGCAGTCTCTCATTTCCCTGACAAATGCATGAAAATAGCCCTTCTTCCATGACTTTCCCTGACCACATTTCATTTCCCTGACTTTCCAGAATGTGGGAAACCTGTACAAACGAAATAAAAAACAGGGAGAAAGAAGATTATCACATCTTCCAGTAGTCTGGATAAGAGACGTTGCTGACGTCTTCAAAGTTTATGTCAATAATGTGCCTTGGTTTTCGATACTTCATATGCCACTTCATATCCATTGAGTTCTTCAGTATTCCAGTCACTAGGTCATTGTCATGAATCTTCATCTTCTGCACCATAATCAAAAGAAGATCCTCTATAAATTTTCCGATGTGGACCATATCTAAATCCGAGTGGATGGATTGTTTTTTCACAGTCCTTCTGTCAAGCTGGGCAATGGTCCACAGGATAACATTCTGGAATGACTGTAGCTCACTCCATCTGCTTCTACAGATAGTCGCCCACGCAGGCATGCCATAGAGGAGTATGGTCCTAATAATCGACTTGTACAGAAGTAACTTATTGTCGATGCTGAGGGTGCTGTTGCGGCCCAGGAGAGCTATGAGACAGTAATTATCCCTCTTCGCTTTGTTCAGAGTGTAGGTCACATGACGTTTCCAAGAGAGTCTTGAGTCGATGATAACGCCAAGATATTTGTAGTTGTCTACCCAGTCCAGTTTCTTATTGAATAGAAAAAGATAATCTGGGGGACGTTTGAAATTTCTGTTGAAGTACATAGCCTTGCACTTTCCGACATTAAGGTTCAGCTTCCAGCAGTTAAACCACTCTTCGTACATCTTCAAGGCGTGCTACAGACGAGTGATAACGTGAGCCGGCTTGTGTGCCCATGTCATAATGGCAGTATCGTCAGGATAGAAATATAGATTACATTTTAGGGTTCGGGAAATCATGCACAAAATAATTTAATAGCACGGGCCCGAGGACAGAACCTTGAGGGACACCGGCCTTTACAACACGGGGCGTGGATAGATTTTCACGAACTTTAGCTTGGAATAACCTGATAATGAGAAAGGATTTCACCATCAAAATCAAATCAGGAGGAAACCCGTCTCTAATCATCTTGTAGACAAGGCCCCCATGCCACACTTGGTCAAAAGCTATACTGACATCGAGGAATACCACTCCGCAGTATCTGGAAAGGTTTAAGGGGGTGCTCAGGTCTTCTACGAGCCTCCATATCTGCGTCTGACAAGAGTGGGCGGCGCGAAAGCCAAACTGATCTTTCCGAAGAAGATCATTGGTGAGACAGTGGTCTTGGAATCTAACGAGGATCGTTTTCTCCAAAACTTTAGATATTGAGGGGAGCAGACTAATAGGTCGGTAGCTCGAGGGAATGGCTGGATTTTGTCCCTGCTTGGGAATATTCAAAACAATAGATTGTTTCCAAGATGCAGGGAAGTCGGAAAATTTCCAGCCGTCGCTAATGATAATGGTGAGAAAGTCAATAAAGTTCTTTGGGAGATTCATAAGGGCGTTATTGCTCACCTTGTCTCTTCCTGGAGCATTCTTCTTTTTCAGTTTACTTATGATGGTGGCGATCTCTCCGGCCTCGATGTTGTTCTTCGTTAAATGCTGCGGGATTTCATCAAAGTTGACAAGACCAACTTCCACACGCTGAGACATGATTTGACTCTTGGGATTGTTGTTGATAGGAGTAACAAATTGCATTTCAAGTGAATCTGCAATGACTTGGGCCTTTCCTGATCAGTTTGCACATAGTCACCTTGTGGTTTACGGAGTGGAGGAAGCGTATTGTTCTTCTTCTTCTGTAAAGCTCTGACCATACTCCAAATGGAATTGTCGCGAGCGGACAAGCTTTTGAGTATGTCATTCCATCTAGCGTCACGAAGCTCTTTTATCTCCTCTTGGACTATTCGCACTAGCCTGTTGTACTTGGTTTTGAGCCAAGGTTCCCGATAGCGTTGCCATAGTCTGCGGGTCCTGTTTCTTTCAGCAATTAGGCGTTGGATTCCAGGAGTGAGTTTTTCCAGAATTAATTCAATTGGCAGAGAAATATTTGTGTTGTTGGTACCTCAGTTCCGTGTGAACGTCTGCTCTCCAAAACTGGCCAAATGAAAAGTGAGGAGAGAAACAGAATTAAACCAGAAAACATGTCGATGGCTGTATTTTTGTCATGCATCCTAGATAGTATGTGGCTATGATTTGTTGATATTAAAGTAAAATTATTTTGTTTTGAATGTATGAACTATTTTACCAATTTTTTTTTTCATATCAAGCTATAATAATTCATTTTTATATTTCATTTTTTTAATCGTAATTACTATGTAAAAGATCAAATTAAATGCAATTAAAAGGTCATGGTTGAGAAGTGAGACGAGGAGTATCCAAACAAACATATCTTATAATGTCGACGAATGGGAGAATTCATACTGCATCGTGTGTGGCGCAGGTTAAAGTCATCCGCGTTCGGGAGTTAGGCAGAGGCTTTCGTTCGAAAAATAGTCGACAGTCTCCCGGCTGTTATCTCAGAGCACTGCCTCCGAGAAACCCCACCAGTGCACTCGCTATGCTTTTGGGGGAACGGTCGGGGGCAGCGCATGCCTTTACCCAGGAGGAGAAACGGGTAAAGCGAATACGGGATCGGGTGCTGTCAATCGGCACTTGGAACGTATTCTCCATGACAGGAAAGGAATAAGAGTTAGCGGAGGAAGCCAAACGATATCGACTGGATACCATAGATATTACCTCTACGAAACGTCCGGGTTCTGGAACTCTAGACTTACAAGGAGGGTGGAAGCTCTTCTACTCAGGTGTCGACCCTAACTTGAAAGCCCAGGCGGGAGTGGGATACTCACAAGTCCCCGGCTGGCAGATTATGTTGCAGATTAGACCCCCTTAGGTGGAAAACTGTGTCTCCTGAGGCTTCACATAGGGAAACGGTCTCTCTCTCTCTCTCTCTCTCTCTCTCTCTCTCTCTCTCTCTCCCTCTCTCTTTCTATATATTCGTTGCATATGCTCCGAATTCAGTGACAGAGTACCCACTCTTTCGAGATGAAGTTGATGCTGCTCTTAGCAGGAGAGGGAGTGCAGATTCTGTCATCCTGGTGGGCAACTTCAATGCACACGTAAGGGCTGATGACCAAACGTGGAAAGGCGTGCTTGGGAGGAATGATGATCCCGATTTAAATGCGAATGAGAGGTGCTTGTTGGATCTCTGTTGCAACAATGGACTTTCCATCACAAACACCTTTCAGCACAGGGATGTCCATGAGTAAACCTGGTATGGGGATGCAATGGACCAGAAATCCTGATTGATTTTGTAATCCTATCAGCTGACTTATTCCGATCAGTGTTAGATACTCGTGTGGGAAGAGGGGCAGAACTATCAATTGATCACCACCTTGCTGTCTGCACTTTGCGGTTCTCTGAATCCATGCCAACCAAGCGAAATACTAGGTTCAGACAGACTTAGCGCATCAAATGGAAGGCATTGGAAAATAGAGCTGTGGGGAAGACCATTGCAGATAACATATCTTCAAGTTTCAAAGAACTATCCAGTGTCGTGGTACTGTTGAAGAGGAGTGGCAGTTGTTTAAAACTGCTGTGATTACTTCGGCTGCATTGTGCTGTGGTCGTAAGCGGCTGAGTGTGGCGCAGGGCGGTGAGAAAAGGACTGCATGGTGGAACGGTGAAATCCAAGAAGCTGACAAGGCAAAGAAGGAAGCCTATTTGCTATGACTTGCAAATAAGTCGCCTTCGAGTCGAGTGCGGTACACTGAGGCGCGAAAAGCAGCAGCAAAGACAGCATCAACAGTTAAAGCCAAGCCCTGGGAGAAGTTCGGGAAGAAATTGGAGGCAGACTATGGTTCGGCAAACAAGGTATTCTGGCAGACCGTGCGCCGCCTCCGTGGAAAGAAGTCTCTTTCATCACAAACGGAAGGCTTCTGAAAACGGAGGAGAGCGTGTTGCATAAATGGAAGGAATACTTTGCATTTCTTCTTAATCTGGTGACAGCAACAACTGAGGCACACCTTGGAGCAGAGAATAGTCGCGGTAGTATCACCGAAGCAGAAGTCAGATGGGTAATTAAGTCCCTGAAGACTGACAAAGCTGCAGGTGATGATAAAATCTGGTCCGAGATGTTAAAGGCCTTAAATCAGGATGGTATCCTGTGGCTGACTTAGGTGTGCCAGGTTGCTTGGATATCTGGCCAGGTCCCTAAGCAATGGTAGACACGAATTGTGATCCCTATCTTCAAAAAGGGAGATCAGAGAGATTGCAACAACTATCGAGGCATCTCTTTGCTCAGCATTACTGGGAAAGTGTACGCTAAGTGTCTGGAGAAGAGATTTCGGGAAATAGTCGACTCCAAACTGTCGGGGGAACAGTGTGATTTCCGACCTGGCCGAAGCACAACGGATCACATCTTTGCTCTAAGGCAAATCTTTTAGAAATCCTGGGAGTATGCAAAAGATGTCTACGCTTGCGTTGTGGACATCGAAAAAGCACATGACAGAGTTCCTGAGGAGTAGCTCTGGCAAGTGTTGCAAAAGTATGGAGTGGGTGGATTACTACTGGTTGCTATCATGTATCTGTATGAAAGCTTTGAGATGTGTGTCCGGATAAATGGCATTAAGTCAAGATCGTTCACCTTGGGTGTTGAACTCAGCCAAGGGTGCATACTGTCGCCCCTCTTGTTCATTATCTTTATGGACTGGACAGACAGGGGCAGCCGAGGCGATGAGCCTATTTGTGTGGGCGACTGCCTGGTGGAGAGGTTGCCCTTCAGCATGCACAAGACCGGTTTGCAGTCAAATGTGAAGAAGCTGGGATGAAGATCAGAGTGGCTAAGTCTGAGGTTCTTGTCCTTTCAAGACAGCCTGCTCAGTGTGCTCTACATGTTTGAGGAGCCTCATTAAGACAGGTGGAGAGATTCAAGTATCTCTGGATTGCATTCACGAGTGATGGGCGGCAGGAATAAGAATTGGATACTCGGATCGGTGCAGCAAGCTGTGTCAGATGTGAACTGTGGCGATCCGTGGCAACGAAACGCGAGCTGGGTAACAAAGCCAAGCTATCTGTCTTCAAATCTATCTTTGTCCCCATTCTCACCTATGGTCATGAGGCTTGGGTAATGACCGAAAGAGTGCGATCGCGGGTACAAGTGGCCGAAATGAGATTTCTGAGAGGTGTGGCAGATGTTACCCTACTAGATGGATTCACGACGAACGGACGACTGCCGTCTTCATTTGCATATTCAGCAACGCTATCAATGAAGCAGACGTAATTATGACGTTTAATCATTGCATTTTTACCAACACAACCAGCGAGTATCGAAGACGAATGACGATCTCTGTCGTCAGATCGTTTCATTTTAGGACAATGTCGAGGGACGCGGCCCAGGACTGTTGGACCAGTATAGTGACGATGAGGTGTACAACGCTGACGAGACACGAGTGCGGTTTGTTCTACCGAGTTACAACCGGATATATCCTACTGCTATCGATCTTCCCAACTTGCAGGATCTAATAAGCGTATGGAGCATTTTACCATCTTTTAATGTGTAAATATGTCTGGAAAGGGCAAGAGGCAGTTGCTGGTGATTGGCCAAGCTTAAAACTACGGTGTTTAAAGGATTGCGGGTGGACACATTGCCGTTGGAGTACCATACAAACAAGAATGCGTGGATGACACCCAACTGTTCACTGAATGCTGTAGCGTTGGAATGATGAACTCCATCGGGAATCGTCCAAAATACTCTTGATTTTGGATAATTGCAGTACGCATCCTCGCTTGGAATTGCTAAACAATATTTGTTTGAACTTTCTGTCGCCGAGTACAATGTCGGTGATGCAGCCCATGGACATGGGAGTGATGAAGAATTTGAAGACTCACTACCGAAACAAACTTACCCAGCATATCATCGAACAAACTGAGAAGAATCCTCTCACACAATCATCGATTGATGTCAAATGTGCCCAAACCATCCGTTTGACAAACGAATCATGACCCATTGGAGCATCCAACTCTTCTGCCTTTTTTCTTTAAAACAGCAACTCCATGCGCCATCACGATGGAAAACCATTTAGCCAAAGCGTCCTCCACTTCTAGGTCTTTGCCCGTCCTTCTGCGTTTCAAGTCATTCAGCTTTATGCTTTCCTTCCATTGTGCCCGTAGTGCAGGCTCCTGTTGCTGCCATCGAACAATCGTGTTTTTTGATATTCCAAGCACTTCAGCAAGATCTTGGATTTCATGCTAGATGTTTAGACATTACAGTTAAAGATCTCAGAGCTGTCCAAAGAGAGGAAACACAGTGGAGATGCTCATCTTGCTTAGGAAAGCACCATCGAAATTCTAGTTGTCCTGGTGTCCTTCTCACATCATTGTTTAAAGAAGGTGAGCCTCTATTTAAACGAGATATTCTTGATTGCATATCTTCTTGCATTAAGGAACATCTAGCAGATATGAAATCTATTATATCTGAGCTTGCTTCCTCGGTAGGATTTCTATCTAAAAAGATAGAGGATATACATGGGGAATTAAAGCAAACACAAGTGAAATTGAAGAAATGTGAGTCCACCATTGCTGACTTAATGTCCGAAAATGATGACTTGAGGAAAGGATACCAATGTGTGAAATTACAGATGGAAGACTCTATTCAGTATTCCTATAACTCCAACTTACTTATCCATGGTATTCCTGAGAGACCAAATGAAGACCTACTAGAATATGTGTTAAAAATCATTAAGAAACTCGATGTAGACTGTAGTTCTGAGGATATAGATGTTCTTCATAGGATCGGAGATAGTGATGCCAATGGTACAAGACCTAGGCCTATTGTAATCAAATTTATGAAAAAGAAGATTAAACATTTGATAATGATTAAGAAGAAAGCAGTCTCAAAATCGTTCTCTACTGACTTTTTTTGACATTTGCAGTGAAAGATATCCTGTTTACATTAATGAGCATCTGTCACCCTATAAAAGCAATTTATTTAAAAAAGCCAGAGAAATTAAAAACCTAAAAGGATATAAATATTTATGAACTGTGAAAGGGAAAATATTAATGAGGAAAGATAGTAATTTTAGGCCAGTAATCATCACGTGCGAAAATGATTTAACCAATTTATAGATATGTTTTACATGAATAATATTTCCTTCTTCTATCAAAATGTGAGAGGTCTCAAAACAAAACTAACTAATTTTTCCTCAGCAGTATACTCAAACTCATATGATTTTATTTTACTTAGTGAAATTTGGTTGAATGGACACATCTATAATGGTGAACTCTTTGATGACCGATACTCCATTGAAAGAAATGACAGATCAGCAACTATCAATAAAACGGATGGAGGTGGTGTGTTAGTTGCTGTTAAAAACAACATTAATTACTCTAGAATTTATTTTAACTCTGGTGTGTCTCTTATTGATTATGTGTTTTTAAAAATTAATCTAGGGTCAAGTATATTTTTAGTTGCAGTAGTGTATATTCCACCCTATGTTTCTGTTCCCGACTTTAAATTATTTCTAGATAACGCACCTTCTTTTGCGTTATCGGTTTGTGATAATTTTTTAATAGTAGGTGATTTTAATGTTCCTGGTTATTCTACTAGTATTAATAGAACTTTTATTTCTTCCAAACATACATATTTAAACAATTTTATGCATAGTCTAAATTGTAGCCAGATTAATACCATCGCAAATAGTTATGATGGTTTACTTGACTTAGTTTTTGTGAACTTTGCCAGATTTTCTTGTCTTAAAGATGATGGCTTAGTACCTGAAGATCCTTATCATCCGCCTTTATCTATTATTGGTGAAGAGATTGGTATATTTGAAAAATTTGTTAACCTAACTCCACAGCTTAATTATAGAGCTGCCAATTTCCCTGCCTTGTACAATTACTTTTCCTCAGTTGATTGGTCCTTTTTGAATGATTATAACTGTGTAAATGAAATGGTTTCTAAATTTTACAATATTGTACACTATATCATTTCTCTTTTTGTTCCTGTTACTACAGATAAGCGTATCAGGAATTTTCCGGTATGGTTTAGTCGTGAAACAATACAATTGCTAAATCTAAATATAAAACTAGATCACGAACGAAGAAAACTAATTCCTTTCATGACAGAGAAGAATTTCGTTTGTTAAGATCTAAGGAAAAGAAATTTGTTAAGCGTGATTTTAAATGCTACATGCAAAATGCCCAATACCATATAAAACATAATCCAAAGCTTTTCTGGAAAGTAATTAATAAGTTAAGAGTTTTCAACAGTAGATTTTTTAATGGCAACATGTATCTCAATGATGAAAACTTGGAAACCGTTAACGATATCGTAACGGCTTTTGCTAAAAACTTCAAATCAGTGTATAATGACTCTTCCATTGATAATAAGCATTTTGATGATATTTTTCCCAAGATACATGTTTGTCAAAAATTCATGACCGATTGTAATAAATTGTTTTCCGAATCTGAAATACTACAGGGTATTAACAAAATAAGTAATACAAATTCGTATGGACTGGATAATATTCCTTCATATATTTATAAAGCATGTAGTAAATTTTTTGTTTATCCTTTTTACTTAATTTTTAATCTTTCTTTCCAATCGGGTATTTTCCCTGATATATGGAAACAAAGTAAGGTTATTCCTGTTTTTAAGAACAAAGGTAATAGAAGTGACGTAAAAAATTACAGGCCTATTTCAATTCTTAGCTTCCCTGCTAAAGTTTTGAAGTATTTGCTGCATGGAAGAATTTATTCTATTGTCTCTCCCTGTCTTTCTTCGTGTCAATATGGTTTTATGAGGAGTCGCTCAACAGTATCTAACCTAGTGGATTCTGTACATTTTATTGGAGATGGCATTAACCAAAATAAGCAAGTCGACATATTTATATCGACCTAGAGAAAGCATTTGATAAGGTGAATCACCGTCTATTACTTCAAAAATTAATAAAATATGATTTACACCCTTCCTATATCAAATAGATTTTTTCCTATTTAACTAATAGAGTCAATTATGTTGTTATAAATAATAGTTACTCTCCTAGTTTTATTTCTACTTCAGGGGTTCCTCAGGGTTCAATTCTAGGACCTTTATTATTTATTATTTTTATCAACGACATTCCTGATGTGATTAAATCTTCTCAATTATTCCTATTTGCTGATGACATGAAATTAGGTAAAATTATTCATAATCCTATCGATTGCCAAGATTTACAACTTGATCTATATTCAACTGGGGCCTGGTGCATTCAAAATAATATGTTCACAAATGACAAATGTCACTATGTCACCTATTCTCTTAAGAAAAGAGTCTTTAATTTTGATTACAGTTTAAATGGTTGTAAATTACAACAAAAATCTGTTACAAACGACCTAGGTGTTATATTTAATTCCAAACTTTCGCTTGTTGATCAAATTCACTCTATTATCTCCAAAGCCTATCGTGGTTCATACTTTATTGTCAGAAACTCTCTAAGTTTTAATAATGTTGGCTTTTCAATTTTTCTTTTTAATACATTAGTCAGACCAATTTTAGAATATGCTTCTGTCATTTGGTCTCCTTCTCATATTAAATTTCAGTTTCTCTTGGAAAAGGTTCAAACAGATTTTTTACGCTCTCTGTTTCGTCGTTTCCATCCTACATTTTTTAATGATAATTTTTATGTATCAAACTCCTATCTACGAGATTTTTTTAATTGTGACCCATTGATCAATAGACGTACTGTAATTGATCTTTGCTATCTATTTAAATTTTACCGCAATATAAGTTATTCATCTAGTTTTCTTAACACTGTAAATTTACGTGTTCCCAAACCTAATTCCAGACGTAATGATATATTTTACTTACCTTTCTCAAGGAAGACCGTTATAAATAATCTTCCTTTTCTCCGAATGTACAAGTTTTGTAATATCATGTCAAACCTTATTGATATAAATGTTATGTCGTATGATACGTATAAAGAAACTGTGAATGAAAATGTTAGGCTTTTATTATGATTTTTTTTTTCTGTTTTTATTTTAATGTCAATGGATTTTTAGTTACTCTTTGGTACCTAGTTTTGACTATACATTTTTTATACATTATATTCTTTCCTGCATTTTTATGTAATATTATGATATATATTTTCTTTGTAAGCTGTTATTGGGCTAATACTAGCCTGTTGCTTATAAACTAATAAATAAAATAAAATAAATAAGATACCGTTAGCTATCGTTCGGCGGAAACGTTGCGATTTTATCTACGAACCAATTTTTTCTTCTAGTGTGATGTCCTTACATGTCCCATTTTTAGCGAAGCGATACGTTTACATGTAAAAGACGTGTTGTTACTGACTACACTGGCTCGAACCGGACTGCCATCGTTTATTTATGCGTTCTAGACTATTCGAGAATGTGCGGGCGTCTTCTACGTGGCGGCAGATGGTGACGCTGATGAGTGAATTTCACAGAAGCGGTCCTAAACACCAGCGTTTTGGTACTAATATCCAATGAATTTATCCTCGTACATTGTTGGTATAGATGGGGATTGGGACCTGGAGTTTTGGCCCTAATAGGCGGCTGGTCCTATTATCCGGCTTCCATTGTAATAAACGGTTCGATGATCCCCACCCGTTCATATTGTTGAATTAGCTTATGTGGGATCACTGTGCGCGATGTCAGCAGTCCCAACCTCTCTCATCTGCGGTCTACATAGCAAGCGCACTTCCTCCTGTAACGCCCATAGGTCTCTGGAGATGCGTTATTTGTTGTTGTAGCTCATCGCCTACTACCACTGCGCCAGCATATTCGAACTGTATAAAGGTACTCACTGCCTCGTGAAATGACAGTGGTTTTGTGTAAAGCCATGGAGATGCAAACGTGAGTAATAGCCCGTGCCTTAACCGAACTAGTAGGATCTCATCCCTGGTTAGATCACTGTGTCAGATCAGTTTTTGCATGTCCGCATTCTCATACAGCATAGTCAGTCGCATCGCAAACTGTGACACGGGTTCCTCCTGGGAGGTGTTAAAAGAGTTCCGGAAGTGAACGCTCTGGGCAAGTGTAGGCTTTCTGAAAATGTTTACCAACCTTTTCGAAAGGGACGTGAAATCCGCGATCAAAAAGAGTTGGAACGCGCTCGCCGTTACTGCTGCCCTACCCGTAATTTTACTTTTCATAATCAAGTGTCTGACCTCTGGCAGCCAGTGGGCTACCTGGCTCATCTGATTGACCAGACTCAGGAAGTCAGTGATGTCCCCTCGTCAGAACATCTAGAAAAACAGCTGGTTTGCTCGAAAAACAGCTAGAAAATCAGATTATTCAGCACGTTCGTCGCAAAAAATTCAGCAGCGGGAGCGGGGAATAAAGCCGTTAAGTGAAGAAACATTTACCCTCCACCTGCGGATAAAAGTAGACAAAGCCAAAAGAACAAGAACTACAATACTCGCTCGCGATTGGCTCCGAAAACTTACATAGATAATAAGGTAATTAAAAAGCGACATAAAAAAGCGAGAGGAAATTCAGAGAGAATGGAAAAAGTAACAGATGAATACGAGGCGAGGACGCTGAAAGTTTGAAAGTTTGTGTGAAAAAAAATTAGTGATTTTTTTTTTAAAGGTAAACTCCACACTCAAAACAACTTTGCTTAAAATGAAAGATGAAAGTCTCAATAACAATGTAGCATGTATAGAAATTTTCAATTGGAACTCAAAGTTAATAAAAAATAGGAAAAAACTTTTATTTTTTCCCTCCCCCTTCGATCGATACCGACGCCTTGGTTCGGCAACTGTTAAGTCACAGATTCCAGAGAAGGGCGAAGCAGTTTCGAATTCGTGACGTCACACACATTGTACGCTATCGCGGTTAGTTGTCAAGGCATCGCAATGACTATGAATATGAAAACAAGATAACGATTTTGATAACTGTGACAGCATAATACAAGGGCCGTTAGCAGAATTAAATGCTACTGCAACTCATGAGATATACACCTCAGTTGAAAATAAGCAATAGTGAAAACCTGGAACGAAATGAGAATTCGCGAGGAATTAGTGAGATCTAGTGGTGAGCGATTGTTGTAAAACCATCATCAAAAACAGATGAAGGGGGCTCATCTGTTCTTGGCTCTATGCATTAAACCGTTGAAACGGGATCTTCTGCTTGCCGCGTCAGCGTGTGCACATCCCTAAACAGCAGATAGGCCTACCTCATTCCTTCAGCAATTAACGCATACCTGTTGTGGTCGTTGTTCTTTGAAGACCATCTAGTTCCACCTTATCCGTGATATAGTTTCACTGAATTTCTTGTTTGAATTGATATTGAATTTAAAACGGCGGGTGCGTAGACAAAGCATGGCGCTTCAAACATGAGCTGAGCACACGATGCTGTTTGGAGTTGATACCAGTTCTCGCTGTCAAAAACTAATACGCTGTTTTTTAATTGTAGGAACACTCACAGCAATTTCCAGATCGTAGGACTTGTTTTATTAGGTTATAGCTCTCTGACTCGATTATAAGAATATAGTACTTCGTAGATAAGTTGTACCATCCATCTTCAAGTGTTTACGAACCAGTGTGACCAGGTTTTTAAACTCGAAATTACTACGGCACAAGCCCTCCCATTACTACATATTTCTACGTTAAGTGTCCCAAAATACTACCTTATTATCGTTCAGTACGGGGTCCATAGTGCTGTTTCTATCGATAAAATTGGTAGAGACTTTATAACACAACAAAGGGAGAACAGAGTTTCCGACTAGTTTCGCCATTTATTCCCGGCTTTATCAAGGATACACACAAGAGGACATAAGCCTTTATATATAGAAAATATGGTACAGAATGTGAACATGATTAGATGTATAAATAACAAATAGTAAATAATATAAATTGTACAGTGGCGACATGG
>JAHWFO010021184.1:737230-748775 GCA_023313115.1 Rhysida immarginata
CCATGTCGCCACTGTACAATTTATATTATTTACTATTTGTTATTTATTCATCCAATCATGTTCACATCCTGTACCATATTTTCTATATATAAAGGCTTATGTCCTCTTGTGTGTATCCTTGATAAAGCCGGGAATAAATGGCGAAACTAGTCGGAAACTCTGTTCTCCGTTTGTTGTGTTGTAAAGTCTCTACCAATTTTAACTACCTTATTACTATAGTAAGGGCAGGGCCGGATTTTCCATTAGCCTAATTAGGATTCAGCCTAGGGCCTCAAGATCAAGAGGGGCCTACATTCAAATTGTTAGCATTAAAAATGGGAGGTGAAAGGGCCTCATAAGTGGAATAGCCTAGGGGCCTCTTTTCATCGAAATACAGCCCTGAGTAAGGGGACTTTTTACTAATTATTAGGCTAATTATAGATCAGTGCTATACAACGCAAGGAAAGTAGTTAACTTTAAACGAGTCGACAGTGAGAGGGAGTGCAAGGGAGGGCGGCATACTTCAACACCAACTACCAGCACAAAAGCTGGAGGGAGCGGATGCGAAGTGCGGAAGGAGCGATGCGGCAAACTACTGGGCTCAGCCCAGGGGACTGCTGTCAGGCGTCTGGCGAAAGTGATGTGAGACTGAACGTGAAATCAACTGCATCCACTTCATCCACTCACGCAACGAAACGCAAACATGAGTCATCACTTAACTTATCAATCAACACCATCCGATGAGTCAAGGTGGTGTTGCATGTTGGACTGATGATTAATTAGTGCTCATGTTTTAGGATATTACCATAATCTAAGGAAGTAATATCCTAAAACTTCCTTAGACTATGATATTACTACACCTATTACTACGGAGATTTAAATATTACTACATATTACTACTTTTTCCAAATTACTACGGTCATTACTACGGCTGGGATTTTAGGCCTTTTATTACTACGGTAGTAATGAAATTACTACGTCTGGTCACCCTGTTACGAACCCCTGACTCATCTGACAGCGTCATACATAGCTTTACGAGATACGAAATTAAGGCTGTGGTCAAAAACCCTCACCGGTGAGAGAATGATGACGTAATTTCTCACTGGCCTAACCGTCTTTTTCTCGGTGAGGACGGTTAGACTAACCGGTTAGGCATAACAGCGCTAACTGGCGTTTTTGACCGCGTTAAAATGACGTCACAGTTTTCTCACCGGGATTTCTGACCGACCAAGCGCTAACTCTTCTCACCGGTGAGAGTTTTTGACCTTAGCCCAAGTTACGGAAACATGGCGGATAGCGATACTAGACGATTTCGCCGTTCGTGTTAGTAAGAAGATTAATACAAAATTATTAGAAGTAATACTACTCTTTAATATGACTATGGATGGTTTAAGTTATCTCAAGACTATCTATCAGTAGGGATAGTCTCTTCAACTCTGAGTGCTCCCTCAAAAACCCGACGTTGAATAAGCCATTCTCCAACGTTGTTCGTCTTGCTTTTTTTAATTTTACCAGTTCAAGAAAAATTGAATGAAAACAGGAATCTAAGTAAGTTACACTATTTTCCAACGTAAATTATACTTATTTAATAGTTTCAAATTTATTTGCTTACACGTTTTCTTATTCATTATTGTTACGATTATTTTTTATTTGCTCGTTGTGATCTGAAATGCATTTCCATTGAACAGCATTCATTATTATCGACTGCTAACAACATGGCTAGTTTCTCGCAGCAAGAATGGATCTAAACACCGGAAGCTGTGTATCGGAGCCTTATAGAAAGTAAGAAGGGTGGCTGACTTAATTTCAGCGCGGAGGTCGAATATGCTATTAACTAAAATAAAATGTCGCTGTTTCCCTTTCCATTATTGTAGGGAGTGTAAATCATTGATCTAAAACTCATCCTTTTTTCTGTATTTCAGATTGCCAAGGATATTCATATGAGCCTTCCTCTTCAGCCTCCTCGTGATAGTTTCCATTTAGCCTACCCAAAGGAATGGAAAAGCAATCTTGCAGATTTATAATGAGAACGATGTAATGGTTACAACAAAAATAATGCCGTGATATTTGTGCAAATCAGTTCTGTTAAGTGATGGTAAATTTATTGCATTTTACATTATAAGATGAATGTATTGTTCAATCAATAAATGACTTTTTTTTTTTTTTTAAATTGATGTTTAAAAATTTTAAAAAGATGTCATTTCTCTTCCTATTGCTGTCTACCGTTCAAAAGCTGTCAAGTCTATGAACACGGCGATCGTTATTTTAGAATTTAGCAACAGTTTTATCATTAAAATCGTTTTTTCTGCCTACAAGCTTGAAGTTCTATCTTCTGCTGGCGAATTTTGACTATAGAGATGATAAAATACAAATACAGGTCGGTATACAAATGTAAACTTGTGTAAATATCAATATACACGCGTGTAAATAGGCGTGTAAGCCTGTGTAAATTGGTGTATACACGTGTGTAAATTTGTGTACCTGTGTGTATAAATGTGTAAATATGCTATACAGATGTGTACAAAAGGGTAAACTTGTGTAAATAGATGTATAGACGTATGTAAACCTGTGTGAATAAGTGTAAACCCGTGTGTAAATTTATGTACATATTTGTGTAAGCTTATGTAAATAAGCTTTACAGATGCGTAAATAGTCTATGCACGTGTGTAAATTTGTGCACATATATGTAAACTTGCGTAAATAAGCTGTACAGAGGTGTACATAAGCGTAAACATGTGTAACTATGTGTAAACCTGTGTAAATAGGTGTATATGTCGCAGACACATAACGTAATTGGACACTTCGTGAAATGTCCAGACACTTCGCGAAGTGTCCAGTTGCATTGGACTCATACTGTAATTAGGTAGAATTACAGTATCTGTCTGGACACTTCGCGAAGTGTCTAGACGCTTCATGAAGTGTCTACAGCAGGTCAGACCGATACAATAACGATGTCAAATCCCGTGCAGGAAAATTTTAGCTATCGCAATGACAAAAAACTGTTTTAACATTTGCCATATTATAATTAACTGAAATTTAAAATTTTTTATACGAATTTATTTTATATATTATTTTCAAAAAAATGGTTTAGTTATTAGTCATAAATTTCAACAATTTTTTGCAATGATTATTTTAGTTTTTATAAAATTAAAAATATGTAATTGTATAAATAAATATTAATGCAAAGTAAAATTTTTTGAATGGTTATGGTATAAATTTCTTGTAATATATTCGGTTTTACCTTGTGAAATAGATGACAATCTCAAAAACAAAATTCTATGTGGAATATTTAATAAACAGAAACTGAAATGATTTTTGAAAGAAATTGAAGCAAGAAGAAGGAAGCATAAACAATTTATGGTGTATATTATAAGATAATATTGAATATTAATTCTAAAAAAAGTAATAAAATGGATAAAAGGAAACATAAATTTCTTTTTTCTTTATTTAACATTTATTTTCATTCTAAACAAAATGAATTTGTGCTGATTTACAAATCAGTATTTGTGGATGAAACATGATATCAAAATTAATTAAAAGTCTTTTAGTATTAAGGCACGGCATACTACCTTGGCATCTGCTATTGCATTGCCTACCGTCCTTTTACATATCCATCTTTTTATTGAGCAATATTTTTTAGACGATTTGCAAGAACACTTAAAGTATCCTTGCCCTCCGCAACTTTGTTTAATAGCTTCTCGCAATGTCAATTCCTTCGTAAAGTCGATTTCCTTTTCGTTTAAAAAAGTTAAACTAGCTTTCTTGATAATCTCGATTCCGAACCAACCTTTTACAATTCCATGTTTGCATCCTATTTGATATAAACCATTTTTTTCAGTGGTCACAATACCAACGAGATTTTCTGGATCGACTGGCTCCCTGTCAACCTTTGGAATTGCTAAAAGTATACAATCTCCTACCGCCAACGTGGGCAATTTCTAAATCTTGATTGCTGTTGTACGCTCATGTAAGCGCTTTAACATTTCCCGTTTACGCCACCCATTACTCATCAACAGTGGCGCTATCATTAGGCCGTGAATCTGGCTAATAGCTAAAATTTTCCTGCACGGAATTTGACATCGTTACTGTATCGGTCTGACCTGCCTTAGACATTTCATGAAGTGTCTAGACACTTCGCGAATTGTCCAGACGGATACTGTAATTCAGTAGAATTATAGTATGAGTCCAATGCAACTGGACACTTCGCGAAGTGTCTGGACATTTCACGAAGTGTCCAATTGCGCTATGTGTCTGCGACATATATAAGCGTATAGTAAACATTCCGTTAATGAGTCTTAAGTCTTGTACAGTCGAGTCAATTGACCCGAGGATGGCGACTGGGAAATTTGGGTCAAACAACTCTTACTGACATCTGTGTCCAATGATTCTCTTAAATGGGTCGTATTGGAAGAATCATAGGACTCTCACAGGCGGGTCATATTAACCGCATATTGCTGTGAGTGAATCTATGGCACGTGAAATTTCTATCCAGCAGTCTATTATATATCCAAAAAAAGAAATTGAAGGCATTCTGACATAAAACAGGTTAGCAAAATCCAATGATATGTAGAATTGTTCGAAGCGAAACTATAATCTCGTCGACGAAATTCCCCCAGGTTCTCGCGGCAGGTTCTCGCATCATGTCTCGCCGTGTTCTAGGGAGAAGGAATGGAAGATCCCACGCCAATTTTCAATTTTCCGAGGCATTTTTTTAAATAAAATATTAGGATAAATCGAAAAATTTTGAATGATATATACTTTATTAACCTGGATTAATGTTATGATACAAAAAAAAAATAAAGTCGACTTTTCGGTGGAGTTTACCTTTAAGCAAAACTTTTGTGACTTTTTTTAAACCTCATTAAATGGATATTAGTGCTTCGCAGGAGTGGGACACCCCTCCCCCCAATGGCTTCCGAGGGAGGTTAGCCTCCTCCCTAAAAACTTTAGAGACTTTTTCCCGTCATTACCATGGCTAAAATGGCGTACCGTTTTCCGTCAGCGCTTTTATGAGAGTGTTGTATGTTAAACAAACATACCTCGTGTTCATCCATCTGGCTTCCCCGCTGTTTCTGCTTTGCAGAGGCTGTGCCCGACCGATTCGAGGATGCTGTGACGATAGAGAGATGTGGCAGACTGTGTTGTCTCTGCCAATAGCATTAAGGTTGGAGGACTGCCTTCTTCATGCGGACCCTGGATATCTGACCGTCCATATCTGGGGTGCATCACCGTTGATAGCTGAATCATATCTGGAAGATTTCATGTCCGACTACGGGGCGGTTCTCAGTGTATCTCTCCGTCTTCGGAATGGTGACATTCTTTTGGATATGAGATTTCAGAGAGACATTCCAGATTCCCTTGTGATGCACGGAGAGTGCGTCTTTGCGTTCTACAAGGGTCAGAAGGTGTGCTGCTGGTACTGTAAGAAGTTCACGCACGTCAGGAAGGATTATCCTCTACTTAGGAAATGCGAAAAGTGTTCTCGCATTGTGGGAAAGAACTATCTTTGCCCAGAGAGGACAAATGCATCACCAGCAGCACCATTGTCATCATCATGTAGAGGAATATCGTCCCAGCTTAACCAACAAGGAGAAACAACAATGTTTCTCCTTGTTGGCTAAGGTCCCAGCAACCATCGTTGATGACATCGCCAACAAAGCCATCTGTGCCTCGCAGAGCTACACCACCTTCTCCTCTGCCTCGAAGAATGTGTGTGACACCAACTCTACCACCTATTCCTCGGGAGCCGAGAGAAGAGATGCCACCACCTCCTCTGCCTCCACAGGTTCAAGACGTTATTCCTCCTCTTCAGGCATCAAGTGACATCTCGATGGTAGAGGACGTGAGCTCTGAAGAAGATGATGCAGGCATTTCATTGTGTTCCGCATCAGTGTTTGCAGTAGAGGACTTTCCAGCTCTTCCTCCATCAGCGCAATCATCGATGTCACCCATTGCGAATTGCCAGGACGTCTTTGCCGGCCAAGATATCATCATCAGCTGGGAATACGAAGCCATCAACGTCAGTACAGCAAGATAATCTTGCGAAACTAAAAGTCCTCGCAAGAAGAAGCCCAGATGGCTTCGCAGCAGAAGGAATAAGATTGTTTCTTCTTCTTCTGAACGAGACAGCTGCATTAGCCATCATCGCAGCCATTCTTCCTCTTCGGTGTCGGGCACTATCCCCAAGACGGAAGACAACAGAGCCTCCTTCTACATCTGAGAGGTTTGGTCTCCATCGGATACAAGTCAGCCTCTGACATCGTAGAAATACTCAATGAAGGTCATCTCGCTGAACGTGCATTCCCTTGGTTCCTCGTTTAAGCAATCGGTTTTGTTGACGTTTATTGCCCTGAACAGGCCAGACATTCTTTTACTTTAAGAGGTAAAACTTGCCCCTTCACAATAGTGCTACGATCTTCACGGCCTACGCAGCCAGTATCCACATGGGAAAATTTTCACCAACTCTTCGTCACCGAATGGGCAAGGGGTTGCTACCATCGTTTTTAATCCCTCCATTTTTGTGTCAAACTGTGTGTATGAATGCGTGTGTTGGGTAATCTCGTTAGTCATCTAAACTTCTAAAAGAAAAAATGGTCTAGGAATAGCAATATGGTAGTGTTTTATTGCGAATCTACGCGTTTCGAGGAACTCTCATCATCAGGATTCTGAACAACTACAAAGAAGGCAGCGACAATCGACAATCGATCAGTGTAGTGAAAAAGTAGTACGAGTGGTCCAGGAGCCTTTAGCTCACTTTACACGCTCGCTCAAAAAGTAAACCAAATAAGGTACACTGAAGTAGGAAAGAAGCCTGATGAACCTCTTTAAGTCATCCAGAAAAGAGTCACTTCATGGTAGGGACGAGAATCGGATTGTGGATTGACGAATAGCGAGTCCGAAAAACTAGCATCTAGCATATCCAGTAGTTGGGGAAATCGGCCTTGTTAATGTTCTCGAAATTGACATCCAAGATATGATGGGGTCTTCGAAACCTGAGGGAACCCCTGATAGTGAGTGAGTAGTCCAGGATACCAGCAATCAGGGCATTTTCACGATGTTCCATCTTGGGCAGCATGTTCCTGAGAAGTGTTTGAACATAGGAACCAAGTGGGTCATCCCCAGATCTTCATAGATAGAGAGATTGTTGGCAACTCTTCTGTCTAGTTGAGCAATGGACCGGAGGGTAACATTTTGGAAGGTCTGAAGATCTTTCCATCTCGATTTGCAAATGGAAGCCCAAGCAGGCATACCGTGAAGTAAAATGGCGCGAATCACTACCTTGTATAACAAGAGTTTGTTGTCCACTCTGAGAGCGCTGTTTCGCCCCAGTAGCACGAAGAGACTAAACTTCGCTTTCTTAGCCTTGTTAAGCGAATATTGGACATGGTCGATCCATTTGAGCTTGGAATCAATCACAACTCCGAGGTACTTATAGTTTTTATCCCATTCACGCTTCCTACTATGTAGGATGAGGGGCCTTGGAGGGTTTCTGCGTTTGCGTGTGATGAACATGGCTTTACGCTTGTTAACATTCAGCTGTAAGTGCCACTTAGAGAACCAGCTCTCACACTGGTGTAAAGCTTTTTGCAGACGGCTGATGACGTGGACTGGATTACGTGCCCAGGTCATGATGGACCCGTCGTCAGCAAACAAGTAAAGATTGCATTTTGTAAACTTAGGAAAGTCATGGATAAAGAAATTGAACAAGGCAGGCCCCAAGACAGAGCCTTGGGGAACACCAGCATTAACATCAGAAGGGTCAAAAAAGGAGTCACCAACCTTAATACGGAAGGTTCTGTTTTTCAGAAAGGAGAGAACCAAGGCAATCAGGTCATCAGGGAAGACACAAGTAATCATTTTATAAATGAGTCCATCATGCCAGACTGATCAAATGCCTTTTGAACGTCAAGAAAGATGATACCACCAAACATAGAAAGATTGAGACGACCGTTCAAATAAGCAACAAGCCTCCATACCTGGAGCTGACCAGAGTGAGCTGTGAGGAAGCCGAATTGCTCTTCACGAATGAGGTTGTTTGCATCGCAGAAGTCATTGAACCTCTTGAGAATAGTTTGCTCAAAGACCTCGGAGAGCACTGACAGTAAGCTAATGGGCCTGTAGCTGATGGCAAGAGCAGTATCAAGTCCCGGCTTGGGAATAGTGAGGATGATTGAGTCCTTCCAGGCACTAGGGAAGTGACCGTTTAGCCAGCAGTCATTCAAGATCCTGGTGATAATGCAAACAACATTAAGAGGCAAATTCTTCAGATCACTGTTGGTGATGGTATCGATGCCGGCTGCTTTTTTGTTTTTCAGATGCTTAATGGTGTTCAAAATCTCAGAGGTGCCAATGATATTAGGATGAGTAAGAGCGCGTTGAGAGAATCCAAACTTGTCACATACTTCCTTGACTTCACCAGTAATATTAACCAGACAGCCCTCCTTGGGCGTATTGAATTGACTTTTCAATGAGTCAGCGATGAGTTGAGCCTTGTCCTGGTCACTGCTAACAAAATCACCACTTTCTGTAAGTAGAGGAGGTAGTTCAATGGCCTCTTTGCTTTTAAGGGCCCTGACAGTATTCCAAAGAGAATTGTCTTGGAGGACAGACTCTTGATCTTTCATTCCACTTTTGATTCCGTAAGTCCTGGATCTGCTCGTTGACCTTCCGCGATAGCCTGTTGTATTTCGTCTTGAAATGCGGGAGCGTGGTACGTTGCCACAGTCTTCTGTAAGTATTTTTTCCTGAATAGTCTGCCTGATTCGGAGAGGAAGCTAAAGATGGTCTGGCCGCTTGTAATCAACTGGAGAAGCACTAACATCGGAAGCCATGAGAATGATGCGAGTGACATTTTTGACATTTTCGTCGATGACATTGCTGCTGTCTGGATCCTGATATGGAATGCTACTATATTTTAAAAGTTCCCTAAAAAATTTTCAGTCCTGCTTGTAACGAAGATTTACCCTCAGATCGATATTTATCTCCTCGAAATTTAAACCAACAGGGAGGTGGTCAGATGATAAGGCATTCACTGTGTATATGTTGTATGGTTTGAAAAACCCCTTGAAGACAGCTATGTCAAGCACATCACTGACAGGTGAGTGATCACAGTAGTATGTATCTTCAAGGGGACCGACGATGGAAGTGTCAATCTGGTCTAACATGTATCTATTGTTACGTACCGTTTTTTTTTTCGGGTTTAATCATCCGTGGGTTTATTAGTTTTATTTACCCCTTTTAATTTACCTTTATGTTTTATTATTAAGCGCTTGGTTTTCTTTTGGGTACCGATACCAAGCTCGCGTTAAGCTTCCCTCTCCTTCATTGTATGTTTCTCGTATGCAGCTGAAATCGATATTCCTGTTCTTTTCTCGCGGGGGTTTTTGGGTCCGATTTGTGTTGTTCGGTGAAAGTCTGTTGTCCCGGACACTTGCTAAGTTTTTCTGACACTTTTAATTTATTATTATGGAGGTTACTGTGTTCCCCCTCCTTATCTATTTTTTTTAATATAAAGGGTTCACGTGACGCGCTCTGTTCGCGTTGGTTAATAGTTTTCTACGTCTCATTTGGGTGTTGCTTATTTTATTTGACTTTTCCCACGCGTTAAGATTTCTTTTCCTAGATGATTTATATAATTAATTGTCGCGATTACTGATCCGTTCGGACTAATGGGTAATTGGCGTTATTTTTGTTCCCTTTTTCTTATTTATAATAGAATTATTTACGCGATTGAAGGAATTGTTAAATTTTTGCCTCCCGGTGAGTTAAACTATTTAAGTGTCTTTTTTTTTTTTAGCTTTGTCGTCGACGTGACAATTTTGACGTTTCATGTTCGTCCAACTGTCGGCTCTTTAGTATTCAAAGGCGTGTTGTACTGCCTTTATCTTCTGATTCTCCCCGATCGTGAGTAGAATTTAACGATCTTATAAAACCTTTTTGAGTTATAGTTGCGATTTAGATCCGTGTCTTTTCTAGTAGAAAATATGTTGGAATTTACGTTTTGTCAGCTTTGTTTTTTTGGATAAAGATTTCTTTTTAGTTTTTGCCAGAAACTAATTCTTTTTTTATTGTTTTCAAATATTATTTTTTTTTCCCCTTCAGAGAAGTGATTGTTTATTTTTTTTTTTTTTAGTACTATTGTTGGAAGCGCGTGCACGCTTTCTTTTCACTTTGTTTTTTTTTGTGCTATTGTTTAGTTTATTACGTTGTATTCAGTAGCTTGTCTTTTTAGAGCGTCTCGCTGAGCTTTTTCCGAGAGCGCGAGTTTCGTGGCTCGTGGCCTGAAGACGTTTAAATAAATTTTTTGAAATTTTTGGTAGAATTTAGGATTGGGTTAGAGAGACAGTCTAGCCTTGGAATGGACGGAAGAGATCGTAGATTGTCTTTCCGTCGGCTTCTGCTCCTGAGCAGTAGCAAGTTTTCTACTTTCGTCATGGTTTGAAACGAAGATTCTCTTACTTTTCCCTTTACTTCTTCGGGCCGCGATGGTTTGGGCCTTGTTCATCGTTTTCGACTGCCTTCATTCTTCCCTTCATGAGAGTTAGTTTCCTTGGACGTTCGTTTCCGGGTTGTTGCAGTTTTTCTCGTTTGTATTTGAATTTGACTTTATTTATTATTATTATTATTATTATTATTATTATTTTTTCAGGACCTTGCTCGTGTTGATGTTTCCGTTTTTTCCTCTCCTATGTGATCTTTCGTTCTCCGTACGCCTTTTTCTTGTTCATCTCCCCCGCTCAGTTTTTACATGTTGTAGTTCTTTATCTATCGTAATTTTAATGTTTTATTAGATTATATTTTTTTGTGTTTTGTCTTTAGATATTGTCTGGAGGAGGTTCCTGTTCAGTTTTTTTTTGTCAACCTCTTTAATTTTTATTTCCTGTCTATCTTTACGGGAGTATCAATTATTAATTTTTTATTTATTTTATTATTTATATTTTTTTTATTTCTTTTCTCTCTTTTAATCTTTTTTTTATTTCCAATTTATATTTTTTTCTGACTATGCTCTAAGTCTTGTATTTTCAGTTGTTGCGGCCTTTCCTTTAGTCGCGATTGACTCATGATGATTGGCAGATACCCTTTATTTCTTCTTAAGCCACGCTTTCTTCGTTCTACGCTGTCTGCCGCTTGATGTCTTCTAATATGCTCTTTAGCTGGACTTCCGTCAGAGTTTGATTTCTTCACTGTTCTGCTTCGAGCCACTGGACTTCTTCATTTCAACTGGCCGTCTAACTCCTTGCATTTTGCTAATTCCTATTTTTGCAAGATTTCAATTTTCTTGTACCTGTAATACTCGCATAGTCATCCTTTATGAATCAGTTTTTCTCAAGCTTTTGATGTAATAAAGGAAAATATTTATTTGGATTTTTTTTTATTTTTTTTTTAATATTTTTCTTTCAACTATTCTTACGGGTCTTAATTCGGGGTTTGGTCTGACGGGTATTAAAGGGTTTTGTCTTAACGTTTTGGTTGGCTTGTTAATTTTCCCCCCCTTATTGTACCTTACTTAGTGGATCGTTTACTGATGCTTTAAGTAAGTGTTGTCGGGTTTTTTTGTTTATGGTAC
>JAHWFO010021184.1:758775-789866 GCA_023313115.1 Rhysida immarginata
CAGATTTAGGAAGGACTTATTATGTTCAGTGTTTTGGAGGAGGACTAGAACCATTGGCTTCTCGACAGCCCCGTTTGCTTTTTTAAACCTAATTGCTTTGTCCGGGAAGTAGTTGGCACTTCTGAGGTCTTCACAGAATTCTTCGAGATCGCATGTTTTGTCAACGTTACGAAAAACGTATTTCAGTAGCTTTTCAGATCTTAGTTGGTGGTATTGGATTTTAAGAACATCAATCCTTTTGATTCCAGAAACTAGAGTTTTGTGCGTTTCTTCGTCATGACATTTGACCTTAATGGTATCTGAACGACCCGTGTGGGCAGTACTTTTATCAAGACCCACGTGATTTCTAATCTCGTCTAGAATTTCCTTGATTGGCTTCCCGTGATGACGAATAATAATCGGAGGAATGTAAACAGCTTCCTTTCCATGGGCGACATTGCTTTGGGAATGACTAAGCTTAGCTTTGTTACCTCGTAGGGCCACAGAGACACTATCGTCAATATTGACAGTGGCCTGGATGTTGTCTATCCTAACACCACCTTTCTTCCTTTTATTCTGCACAATACGCCAGTCACCTCCATCACTGTCAGCAGAATCATTTTCATGCCTTCTTTTGACGCTAGCTCGTAATGAGGCGTTTCCTTCGTAGGCTGCTTCCAGGCAAGTAGAAACGTTTTCAGGATTTACCAATATCATGGGTGAATCAGAAGTACTGGGAGAGCCCATAAAGTCCTTGATAATATTGCCAATGTTAGCGAGGCCATTGGCAGTCTGTAAACTTGCACTTTGAACATCCTTTTTTAAATTATCAATTTTATTACCAAGTTCCTTGGACAGTGCTTCCACCCTTGATTCTAACTCTAGATACTTATTGTTCTGTTCAGTACTTAATGCCTCAAGTTGTTCGTTAATAATAATATCAAATGCTAGAAATCTCGGATCCTTACACGCATCTTTGTAGGCCAGTTCACAAGGTAACACTTTACCATCAGCATATTTAACAGTACATGAAGTTTTTGACGCAGCGCCTGATGTCATCATGAAGCAGGTGTGGTGCTTGGTTTTGCCGTCCTTAGAATGACGCACATACTCAGAACGACTCAGTTTAAAAGACTTAAAAAAGTCCTACCTTGTCTTCTTGGAGATTCCGCCGATGCACTGAAAGTCGTGCAGACTGCAATAGGTACGTCGTCGTCCGTCCAGTGGTAGAATCGTCGTGCAGTAGCAGCAGTGTGTCAAGTATGAGCAGTGTGTTCCTCCTCAGCCTATCCAGAAGCAGCGACAGTCGACAATCGACAATCGAACAGTGTAGTGAAAAAGAAAGACGCGAGTGGTCCAGGAGCCAAGCTCACTTTGCACGCTCGCCCAAAAAGTAAACCAGAGGAAGTACACTGAACTGGGAGAGAAGCCTGATGAACCTCTTTAGTCCTCCAGAGAATGAGTCCCGAGAAGGGACGAGTCAGATTGTGGATTGACGAATAGAGTCCCCAAAAATCAGCAGGATCTAGAAGATCCAATAGTTGGGGAAGACGGCCTTGTTAACGTCATCAAAGCAGACATCCAGGACATGGCGGGGTCTTCGAAACCTGAGAGGACCCTTAACAACGAGTGGGTGGTCCAGGATACCAGAAACCAGGGTGTTTTCATGATTCTCCATCTTGGGTAGCATGTTCTTCATAAGGGTCTGGACAAAGGTGCGTATGTGGGTCATCCCCAGATCCTCATAGATAGAGTGATTGTTGGCAACTCTTCTGTCAAGTTGGGCAATGGACCGGAGATCAACATTTTGGAAGGTCTGGAGATCCTTCCACCTAGATTTGCAAATAGAAGCCCAAACAGGCATTCCATGAAGTAAGATAGTACGAATCACAACCTTGTATATCAACAGTTTGTTATCCACACCAAGAGCGCTGTTTCGCCTTAGAAGTGCAATCAAACTGAACCTCGCTTTCTTTGCTTTGTTGAGCGCGTATTGGATGACACCAAGATATTTGTAGCTTTTTACCCACTCAAGTTTCTTGCCAAATAAGAAGAGAGGCTTTGGAGGGTTTTTGCATTTGCGAGTGATAAACATGACCTTGCACTTTTTGACATTCAGCTTTAATCGCCACTTTGTGAACCAGCTCTCGCACTGATGTAAAGCTTTTTGTAGTCGAGTGATGACATGTGCTGGGTTTCGTGCCCAGGTCATGATGGACCCGTCGTCAGCAAATAAGTAAAGATTACATTTTGTAAACTTGGGAAAGTCATGGATAAAGAAGTTGAATAATGCTGGCCCCAAGACAGAGCCTTGGGGTACACCAGCATTAACATCGCAGGGTTCAGACAAGCAGTCCCCAACCTTAACACGAAAAATCCTCTTTGACAGGAAAGAGCGAACCAGAGCAATTAGATCGTCAAGGAACCCGTAGGTAATCATTTTGTAAATGAGCTCATCATGCCAGACTTGATCAAAGGCCTTTTGGCCATCGAGGAAAATGAGGCCACCAAACATAGAGAGGTTGAGAGGACCGTTTAAATCAGCAACGAGCCTCCATAACTGAAGCTGACAAGAGTGGCCTGGACGGAAGCCAAATTGCTCACTACGAATGAGGTTGTTTGCCTCGCAGTAGTCGTTGAACCTCTTGAGTATAGTGCGCTCAAAGACCTTGGAAAGCATGGGCAACAAGCTAATGGGCCTATAACTTGTGGGAAGAGCAGGATCCAGTCCAGGTTTAGGAATGGTGATGATGACTGAGTCCTTCCAGGCACTAGGGAAATGGCCGCTAAGCCAGCAGTCATTCATGACCTTGGTGATGATGCAGATAACACTGGGAGGCAAATTCTTGAGAGCACTGTTGGTAATGGTGTCGATGCCGGCTGCCTTTTTGCTTTTGAGGCGCTTTATGATGTCCCATATCTCAGAGGTGCCAATGACATCAGGAGAGCCAAGAGCGTGCTGTGTGTGGTCGTACCTATCACACACGTCTTTGACTTCACGAGTAATATTGACCAGATCATCCTCTTTGGGCGTAGAGAATTGGCTCTTCAGTGAATCGGCGATAATTTGTGCTTTGTCCTGGTCATTGCTAACGAAATCGCCACCCTCTGTAAGCAAAGGAGAAAGAACAATAGTCCTTTTGCTTTTAAGGGCCCTGACCATACTCCAGAGAGAGTTATCCTGGACGGACAGACTTTTAACTTTGTCGTTCCATCTTTGATTCCTTAAATCCTTAATCTGAACACTTACCTTGCGGGATAGCCTGTTGTACTTCGTCTTGAAGTGGAGAAATCTGGTACGCTGCCAAAGTCTTCTGAATTGTTTTTTTTCGTGGATGAGTTGCCTGATGGAGGGAGGAAGTTCCAGGTGGTCTGGCCGCTTGCAATCCACCGGAGTAGCACTAGCATTTGTAGCCATCTTGATGGAGTGAGTGACCTTTTTGATATTTTCGTCAATGTCACTGCTGGTGACGGGATCCTGATAGGGAATGTTACTGTCGTTCATAAGTTCTCTAAAAAATTTCCAGTCCTGCTTATAACGAAGATTTATTCTCAGGTCGATATTTATCCCCTCAAAATTTAGTGCAACTGGTAGGTGATCAGATGATAAGGCATTTACTGTAAAAATATTGTAGGGTTTGAAAAACCCCTTGAGAACAGCAATGTCGAGCACGTCACTAGCGGGTGAGTGATCACAGTAGTATGTATCTTCAAGAGGGCCAATAACCGAAGTGTCGATCTGATCTACCATGTACCTATAAAGTAGCAAACCACTTTGATTAGTGCATCTGGAGTTCCAGTGTGGGTGTTTCGCATTCAAATCACCCGCTATAACGACTGGAGTGGGTCCAGACAGTAGTTCATCTAAGTCGTGAGGGTCTAACTTGTGCCTGGGTGGGTTGTATAGGGAAGTAAACTTCACCTCTCCAACATCAGCATCTTTGATGACAATGGAAACTGCTTCCATATTGACAAGGTTAGGTGTTACAATCTTAGTGTGATTAATACCTTTTTTGAAAACAATAGCTACCCCACCAGAAGCTGGATCTGAAGCTTTTTTAGGGGGCCTATCTTTCCGGTAAACATAGTACCCTGGTAGATTGAAAGCCTTACTCTGTTTGAGATGGGTTTCGCACAGGAAGGCAACATCGATGTTCCAGCTTGTGAGGAAATCGTAGAACTCATGACACTTGCGAGGGATGCCCCTCGCATTCCATATAGTGCAACGTAGCTTACCTTGATTTATAACTTTGTAGGGCTGTCTATCCATGATTATTTTCCTGTCTCAGTTTGAGTGGTCTGCGGCAACGCTTTGCCACTATCCTTAAACATATTCATTAGGTTACCCAGATACCTTTGAATTTTAATCAATTCGTCGTGGTCAGCGACTCCCTTACCAATAGAAGCAGAAGCAACCGATGCGAAAGATCTTCCCTCAGTTACTTTGGAAGTTTTATTCTTTTTAACTTGTGGGTATTTGGGACATTTACTATAACTCGATGTGTGCTGGCCTTCACATCGAATACACTTAGGAAGGTCTTTATCTTTTATATTTGTGTAGTCCCGTGACTGGTGGTCGCCCGCGCACTTGTTGCAACGCGCACTTGTTGCAACGCGGACTCTGTGCAGCCCTGGGACACGTGCCCAAAACGTAAACAATTGTAACATTGTAAGGGTTTCTTGTTGCCCCTAAACAATTCAACCGTTACAGCAAGTGGACCCACGCGCTTTAAATTTAGGAAAGATTTATTATGCTCAGTGTTTTGTAAGAGGACTAGGCCCATTGGCATCTCAACTGCACCATTTGCTTTTTTAAGTCTAACTGACTTATCGGGGAAGTAGTTAGCGTTTCTAAGATCTGCGCAAAAATCTTCCATGTCATAGGTTATGTCCACATTACGGACAACGTATTTTAATAGCTTCTCAAACTTGAGCTGATGATGCTGGATTTTAAACACGCCATTCGCTTTGATTCCTGACACGATTGTTTTGTGTGTGTCCTCGTCGTGGCATTTTATCTTGATAGTGTCTGAGCGTCCGGTATGTGCAGTAATCTTGTCTAACGTTACGTGATTTTTTATCTCATTTAGCACTTCCTTAATCGGTTTCCCGTGATGTCTAACGATAATAGGAGGAATATAAATAGCTCTTTTTTCACTTACCTTTATCTGGGAATTTTCCGTCCTCGTCCCCCTTCTGGGTTTTTTGTTACGAACAACTGGCCAGGCACTGTCAGTACGAATTCCCCATCACTTCCGTAGGAATGGTTTCTTTTGTTGCCACCGTTTGCCGAACAGTTATGTTCATCACTTGTTTCCATGGACTCCAGTCCATGCACTTTTTTATCAATGGAGATAGGTTGAAAATTTTCTCTTACCTTATTTTCTTCCTTGGAGTTTCCCGCCTTTGGAGTCCCGGAACATTTTTCAAAGGCTATTCTAAGATCATTTATCTTGTTGATAACGTCTGCTCGAGAGTTTTGAATTTCCGTGTTGATTCCATTGAATTTCTCGTCAAAACTTGTTCGTAAGGAGTTGACCTTCGCCTCCAGTGCATTGTACTTGGTGTTTATGTCATTCCTGAGAGATTCGAGCATTTCATTAAATACTAGGTCATATGCAGCAAACCTAGGATCTAAACAAGCATCCCTGTAGGCCCTTTCGCAGGACACACTTTTACCGTCAGGCGCCAGCAAAGACACCGTTGCCGACTTCAGCGTTGATACTTTGGACGAAGCCATCGTATTCTTAAAATATAGTTGTGTAGAACCACGGGGGAAGGGGGGGGGAGAACAACCTCGTAGCTAGGTGTGTGCTAAAGAAGACGTCCTAAGAAGGACGCACCTAGCCTTAAGAAAAAAGAACAAGTCAGGTTTGCGAGAAAATTAATTCTATGCCAGGGACCGACTCATGAATGATTAGAATAATAATAGATGATATGAAAAGATGTCCTTAGTTAGGTTTGCGAGGAAATTAATCCCAACGCCAGGGACCCAGAAGGATAATGAGCGTCTTGATGTACTGGTTTACGGGAATATTAATTCCAACGCCAGGGACCAGTACATAAGACGTAACAGAAGGTGAATATCGCCCTGAAAAGGGCGCACCGTGAAATAAGAATAATGAAATGATACCTGAAAAGGAGTAGAGGTGATTCCTTGAGTAGAGGTGTGATATGATCATGATGCCAGAAGGCAGCGTAAAACCAGCTGGTCTTATGGGTATTGCCCTCCAATTAGCGTGAACTGATTCAACACTGACTGGCGGGCTTACAATAGCTAAAGGTAATACACAATTTTGTCGATTGTTGATTGGCTTTTAAATACAATCGACAAAATTGTGTATTACCTTTAGCTATTGTAAGCCCGCCAGTCAGTGTTGACTCAGTTCACGCTCATTGGAGGGCAATACCCATAAGACTAGGTGGTTTTATGCGGCCTTCTTTGTAGTTGTTCAGAATCCTGATGATTAGAGTTCCTCGAAACGCGTAGATTCGCAATAAAACACTACCATATTGCTATTCCTAGACCATTTTTTCTTTTATAATTACGGCAATATTGACCAAAATGCAACCGACTTGATCTAAACTTCTGGTGCCAATTTCCGGTTGCTTAATGCATATGCTCCATGTCGGTCGTGACCACCGAGAGAGAACGCCTCTGCAATGAAACTAAATACATTGTTACATCATCATAGATAGTGCAAATTCTGGGCTTATTATTGGTAGAAATATGAATAACAATGTACTATCTATGTGATGCAACAATGTATTCAGTTTAATTGCGGAGGCCTTCTCTCTCGGTGGTCACGTCCATGTGCGGCAACAAAGAAACGAACATTCTTCAGTGATATTGACAGTTTCTGTGAATATCTCTCCAGTAGTGATTGATAATGAGTTTAATTGCCATGCAGACAATAATATCTTTTCGTTTGGGCAAAATGCATTGTTTGATTTATGGACGTGCTCTTCACAAAATAACCAGCGTGGAGTCCACCTACCATCAAGGGCGCACTATGTCATCAAGGCTGAACTTAAGCTTATTTCTCGTCGACAGTGTATTTCCTGGCTCACCTGGTTTAATGGAGGTTATTCCATGGTTTTTTTTCGAACACAATGCCATCGTGTGGTCATGGAATCTTCCATTTCCGCATCAACTACAGGTACTGCTTCTCATTGTAACAGGTTTTAAAACATTTCTCTGCTCGATGATGAAGAATACAAGGGTATGTTCGTTCGTTTTTTGGAAAAACACCTCCAGAATTTGCCTCCTTCGTTACTTCGTGGTTAGTGTTAAAAATTAAAGTCAAACGTTTCTTTTGGAAGATTGGGTTGGATGCTGCCAGATGCCGTCATCGCTATCTTCTCATTTTACAAGAGATCTTGCGACTTCTCCGCTGTTCCACCCCTAAGGAGGAGCATGCTACTCATGTAAGTCAGGTGAAGAGCGAGATAAATGCTCTAATGATTGGCAAGGTTACTGGCGCTGCACTCAGGGCCAAACTTACCTGGGCTGCTGACTTCAGACACATGTCACCAACAGCATTTGCTGAGAGGCGGCGTGCCAACAAAAAACGATGCCATCGCCTGATGGTGGAAGGTAGAAAAGTGGATTCTGACTCCGACATCGTGTCAGCTTTCCACTCCCATTTCTCGTCATTCTTCAGCCACGCAATCGTTCCATCTAATACCATGAAGCGTTGGATTGAGGCATTGAGATCTTTCTCTGAGGATACTGTGACCTGAGAGTCAGTAGAATTTAGGATTAATTGCTGCTTATTTGTTTACAAGATTTTATCCGCGCGCAGTTTTCGCGTTATTTAGTTTCAAATTCAATTCATATTGTTGCAAAGCTCGTACATTCAAATTGTTTCGTGTGACGAACTTACATGTCCTCCTTTATTTATAGTCTGTGACTGATTGATGAGTTATACACAGAGTGGACCAAAAAAAAAACCTCGCCACTGAAAATTTCTAAGCCCGAAGATAATAGATTTTGCAACAATAGATTTACTCAACAGTAGGTTTATTCAACCATAGGTTTATTCAACTGTTATTTGTTACCCGTTCAAAGCACACCTATTGTTGATTAAACCTACTACTGAATAAAACCTATTGTTGTATAAACCTATTGTTGGATATATCTATTGTTGCAAAACCTATTGTTCTGGAACTTAGAAATTTTCAGTGGCGAGTTTTTTTTTGGTCCACCCTGTATATTTGCAATGGACTTCGCACGAGTGACGTAGCAGTTAGCTCCACCCCTTGGCAACGCGCCATCTTGGTTCCACACATGTCGTTGCTAAGCATTACATTTGTTGATTCTGATACTATTTTGGCTACACAAGTGATAAGAAAGTCTGCAATAAAATTATATTTTATTGCTAAGTTTCTTATGACGACCAAAAATTAATTTCAAAAGGAGAAAATGATTTAAACTCTTCCTAGCAACGGCTGTGTGGAACCAAGATGGCGAATCACTAAGGAAGTGACGTCTCTTCGTACGAAGCCGAAGCCAACGAAAAAGACAGGCCTCGAAGCGGAAAAGTCACCTGACCATCTGGGTCCGAACAACAATTCAACCTTCATTGTTTCCAACAATCGGAAAAACACTCATTGCTTACATCCAAGATGGAGACAATGAAGGTTGGATTGTTGTTCGGACCCAGATGATCAGGTGACTTTTCCGCTTCGAGGCCTGTCTTTCTCGTTGGCCTCGGTACGAAGCGTAGCCCACGAGAAAGACAGGCCCTGGCGCGAAAAAATCACCTGACTATCTTAGTCTGAATAACAATGTAACCTTCATTGTTTCCATCTTGGATTCTAATAATCAGTAATTTTTTCGTTTGTTGGAAACAATGAAGGTTACATTGTTATTCGGACTAAGATGGTCAGGTGACTTTTCCGCGCCAGGGCCTGTCATTCACGTGGGCTACGGTACGAAGTCCATACCGCCTATAGCAGCCACCACGTAAGTTCAACGATCTTTTTGACATGCGCAGTAAGTTATCTCATCAATATGCTTTGTCTGGATTTTACCCATGATGCACTTGTTCTACTCTAGTAATGGTGGAGATATCGTTGAAGCGTGGAAAGCCTATTAAAAGTCATAATATAAAACAAATTGCATTTGAGTCGGCTATTCTGCGTCATTTTTTAATTTATTAATTTATTAATTTCATTTATTAATTTCATTTATCTATTTAAAGGAAAAAACGAAAATAGAAACTAAATACGAGGGTTGGGGCATAAGTCATGGCAACTATTTTTTTTTCTGAGAATTCGACCGTGGAAAATGTGAAATATATAGATGAAAGGACAAGGAATGGAGAAAAGATATGGACATTTAACAACACAGAAATATTTTGCTCTTCATGTTTATTAAGGTAGTTGATATAACGTTACAACTTTCATGTTCCAGAATCATTACAGCACACATATCCGTTCTAAAGGGCCTCAAAGTAGTCCCCTGAACGTTCACAGTACGCTGCCAACGATGTGACAGGCGCCCATATTATCTGCTTCACCATTTCTCTCACCATGTGGAAATCTGGTCATCTCCTGTTGCAATGTCCATTTGTATCCGAAGCTGTCTACCACGTCATGGTTCCTTACCGTCCGTATAAGGTCAAAATCACATGGAGAAAGTCCGGAGAGTATAGTGGGTGCTCCAATTCTTACCAAAGCCAGCGGAGACCGGCTATATTGATATACGAGCGTTGTTCAACTTGGGTTACATCCATCCTGCACGGCAGTTGACTAAGAACTGATTTAACATTGTTCTCAATGCAACAAAAGGAAATCACAGAGCCATCTGGAGTTGTGGAAATATACTATGAATGAACGGTTTCCTCGAGATATATGACATTTTTGATACCATTCCTTAGCTATGAGAAAAAAAATAGTTGCCATGACTTATGCCCCAACCCTCGTATAAATAAGAAAACAATGTTTCGAAAACGAAAGGGGATGTTTCATGGAATAGCTAAGTGATTTACCTCCCGTTAACGTCTATTGGCTGGCGTTAGAAATGACGTCATCCTGTCGTTCAACGAAGCGAATGAGAAAGACATGCTCCAGCACTGAAGAGTCACCTGACCAAAATAGGTCTATTAACAATGTAACTTTCATTGTTTCCATCTTGTATTTAAACAATCAGTATTTTTTCCTTTGTTGGAAACAATGAAGGTTGGATTGTTAAAAGTCCTATCTTTTCAGTGCCGGAGCATCGGCCTCGGTGGCTCAGCAGGTTGCGTGATCGCCTCTGATGCCCGAGTACGCGGGTTCGATCCCGGCCGAGGACGACGAGGATTTTTCAGGGGTAAATCCTGAGATCACGCACTTCCTTCGGAAGGGAAGTAAAGCCGTTGGTCCCGTGTAGTCGTTTGCCGGCTGCACGTTAAAGAACCCTTGCGAGGCAAAATTTGCGGCCCCTATAACGCCGTCCTGAAATGACCATAGCAGTTGAAAAGGACGTTAATACCAAAACAAACCAAACCAAACCAAACCAATCAGTGCCGGAGCTGTATTTCTCGTTAGCCTTGGTCATTCAACTTATGTGGCAGCAGCTATAGAGACAACACCTCCTAAAAAGAAAGCCTGTGCACTGAAAATTCATACATTGTTACATCATCATTAAAATGCATTGTTAATCGTATTTCTACCAATAATAAACCCTAAATTATGACTTCTATGACCATGTAACAATGTATGAATTTCCAGTGCACCGGCTTTCTTTCTATAGTCCATCCAGCCTTAGTTTGCGCGAAATGTGATGGCCGTTTCAATTGTTGAACAATGTTACAACAAGAATTAACCAATACATAACAATTGAAATGTCCATCACATTTCGCGCAAACTAAGGCTGGATGGATTATAGGAGGTGTTGCTAGAGAGAAAGCCTGCTCACAGACAATCATACATTGTTACATCATCTACGGTAGGGAGAATTGGGGGCTTATTATTGGTAGAAATATTATCAACAATACCCTACCGTAGGTCATGTAACAACGAGGCCAACGAGAGACAGGCCAGGGCACTCAAAAGCCACATGATCATCGGGGTTTAGGCAACAATCTATTCTTCATTGTTTCCAACAAACGAAAAAATAGTTATTGTTAAAATCCAAGATGGAGACAATGAAGGATGAATTGTTGGCCGGACCCCGATGATCATGAGATTACTGAGTGCCCTGGCCTGTCTCTTCTTGGCCTCGTGTAACAATATATGACGTTTTCGCGCTCAGGCTTTGAGTAGAGGTGGTGTTGTTATTTGTAGTAATGATTTAAATAAAAATTCATGCTCAGATAACAATAGTCAGGTGACTTTTTAGTTCAGGCATCTGCTTCAAGCCAGCGCCAACAATGCTTAAACGTGCAACAATAATGCAAAACTGTTTCCATAACGAACTCACATGTTCTCCTTTATCCACGGATGAAACGATTTCGAGAAACAGGAAGTGTTGCGGACAGACAACGGCAAGGTCTACCACGTACAGGGATAGGTCCGCCACAAACGGCAGCCGTTGTAGCAACAATTGGGGCTTGTGGCGTATAATCGACGCGTCCCGTTACACCACGGCCTTCTAGAAACTACCAGGCCTGAACATGGAAAAGATAAAACATAGTTACGTCGAACTGATGGTGCTGTTACAGAAGTTAGTTCAACGTCACAATCTTAGTGCTTCAACAATACATTGTTGACGTCATGTTCAGGCCTGGTAGTTTCTAGGAGGCCGTGGTTACATGCGCCCTTCGAATCAGCCAGTGGTCGGTGTGGCGCATCTTGCATGGTTTGAAATTCCACCCGTTCAATATTCAACTTCAAAAAAAGACGGATTGTTAAAATCCAAGATGGAAACAATGAAAGTTACATTGTTGATAGACCTATCTTCGTCAGGTGACTTTTCAGTGTCGAAGCCTGTCTTTCTCGTTAGCCTCGGGAGTGCAACGTAGCCAACGAGAAAGACAGGCCGGGGAGTAAATTTATATTAGAGCGCTTTTTAATCTCCTAACGAAAGAATGCCATCTTTCGCAGATGTTTCTTGCTTTTAGAAAACGATAGAAGTATAAAATCGTCGTTTTGGCTCCTTCTTGAGCAGTGAGGAACTTAACAATTTCACATCTTATAAATGTTATAAACACTGGGTTTATACAAAGTGATTTTATTCCATCTCTAAGTTGGAACCAATGTTAAATCCCGAAGCGAGAAGACTTGTTTGGAACCAATTCGAGTCACGTGATTGAAGAGCACCCAGGATTGACGTCACACTTGCACTCCCCATTGTAGGGAAACGAATGGGAAGGAGAAGACGTTTTTTTGGTTGGATTGAGAATGGACAATCCCTTGGGACAATGCAATTGACGACGTCCGTTTTGCGATGTGTTCTTTTGGTAAATAGCATTTCTGACTATTGCGAATGGATAATTTGTACTTTCTATGGACTCTTGAATATGGACTCTTCCTACAAAGTAAGAACGACCAAGATAAGAAAATTAAATGGCGACGGATGTTGGTCATGCTCCTTGTACTTCCGGATCCCGACGGAGACAGTCATGCTCGCCTGAGCTCCTGCTTTGGCATTGAGTTGGTGAATTACAAATAATGCCACGCTAAAAAGTGATCTTAGTTGGTCATTTAGCAGCCATAATCTTATGATATAATTTATATTCCTAATCGCAGTTATTTTTCAACATGCTACGTCCTCAGCCCAACACCAAACCAGCAAGCGTTCGATCTTGCTCGACGGACTCTTCGGCCAATGAATCTCTTCCTCAGCTAGTCGACAAAGCCGTGAGAGACTATCTTCAAGATGAACTGTACTTGATTCTATAATATCTACAATTTTAACTAAGGTCCTTGAGGAATTCTAAAAAAATTCGATGATATCTCTGCTAAGCTTGCCTTCTGCTTGAACAAATGGAGACCACCACTCGAAGTCTAGCGCAACTTATACCAGCCTTACCTCACTAAAAATAGACTGGATCATATGGAGTCTACGTTGTTTCAAGATGGGGAGTCTCGTATTGATGCTCACTCCGTACAAATCGATGACTGAGAACAGCACTCTCGGAGGAATAATATTAGAGTATTCGGTTTGCCTGAAGAGCCGGCAGAAGATTTATTTGAAAAATTTTCTGATCTAATCTCAGGTGACCTTGATACTCCTATTTGTTCCAGGGACGTGTTGTCTATTCACCGTCTCGGCCCCCGTATAGCGTCTACTACTCACCCAGTAATAGTTAAATTTGCGGTCTCAGTGCTTCGTCATTTATTAATGAAAAGTCGTAGAAAACTCCGGGTGACGCCAATCATCTTATTAGAAGATTTAACAACAAGTCGCTATCAACTTTTGCGAGCAGCTAAATCCCGTTTCGGCCCCCGGAACGCATTGTGTTTTGGTGGCCGGATCTTCGCTAAGGACTGTGCTGGGAAAGCCATGCGACTCATAACCATCAAGACTTTGATCGAGTTCATTAATCTTATGAATGCATGTTAGTAATTTTTTTCTATTTGTATTAGGTTATATAAAATTATTTCTTAGCATCAACGGATTATAAATTTATTATGCATTTTTGATGTTAAGTTTAACAAACCATTTATATATATTATTGCTTTCATCGTTGGTTTTTTTTGTATAATTTGTTTATTTTACTAGTTTAATTATTAAGAAGTTATTTTGATTAGTTTTTAGTTATTTATCGTAGTCGGCTTACTGTGATTAGATCTCTGACCGCTGATGGAGTTTTTCTCATCTCGTTTGGTCAGCGGTTAACAAGTCTATATTATTGTTGTCTAATGAATGCTGACAATTTGGCTGTTATAATAGTTTTATAGGTTTTTTTTTTGTTTTTTCACTTTCTCTTGCCGTTTTAGTCTTCTCTTTTCTGTCTTTACGTTTTCATCTCTTTTTTTAAAATTAAATCTTGCGTTTCGTTTTTTCTTTTCTTCGTTTAGTTTTGTTTAGTTATTATTTTTATATTGTTTATTATTATATTTGTTTTGTTTATTACTTTCTGACGCCAGTAATAATCTCTCGATGGCAGATTTTTTGTATCTCACCGCTGTCGATTTGTTAAATTCGGCAATTAAAGAAAATCTTATCACTCAAACTCGAAATATTCTTTCAATACTCTGTTTAAACATACGGAGCTCTATTGCTAATTTTGACTTTAGTTTGTCTTCATTAAGTTGCATTATCAGCAACAATACTAGTTTTTACGGAAAAATGGTCTCATAATCATTCGGAGATTCCTCCTATTTCTGGATATAATGTCGTTTCTGCATTACCCTATGTCTATACGAGGGTTGGGGCATAAGTCATGGCAGCTATTTTTTTGTGAGAATCCGACCGTGAGTGGAAAATGTGAAATACAGGGTGTTTTTGAATTGAGTTCAGATTTTTTGGGAGATGCATTGAACAATCAAATGACACCGGGATGCACTGTGCGTTGTTAGGCCTAGATTATTTTATTTTTAACAATTAACACAAGCAATCTACAGTGGTATGACTGGTACTCAAAGCAGCTCCGACCGCACGAGTACTTGTCGATGGATTTCGGTTAAACCTTTCCAAAACTTCATCCTCTAATTCAGGGGAGCGTAACCACCGACGACGTCCACGCTGATGATTATCATGAGCGAATGCGCCTGTTTCTCTTAGACGACGGTCTACTGCACCAAATGTTCGTGAATTGGGAAGAATTCTGTTGGGATAACGTTCAGCATACAAACGCCTTGCGCCATCCATGGTACCAGCAGCACCAAGACACAGATGCATGTCTGCATAATCATTCCATGTAAAACGATTCATACTGTTTGTTTAACTCTACACATGTAAAAAATACATGAAGTGAACTTTTTAAAACAAATCTTTACCTACTGCTTTCCCAGAATGTGATTAGTTCATTTACATATGGACTAATCGTATTTTACAAAGGGGTTGGATACTATGGAATCTCCTTGACGAAGTTTGTCCTAAGACTTTTCAACAAACAAGCACGTGCACCTTGAAATTTCTTTGCAAACAATTACTTTAAAAGTTATTACAGTAGATTGCTTGTGTTAATTGTTAAAAATAAAACATTCTAGGCCTACCAACGCACACTGCGTCCCGGTGTCATTTGATTGTTCAATGCAGTATTGTAAGTAAACGGAGCTGCGGGGACCCCATGTTCATATGACAAAAAATACTTCTAGGGACCTCTTCTATCATCTCCCAAAAAATCTGTACTCAATTCAAAAACATCCTGTATATAGATGAAAGGACAGGCAATGGAGGAAAGGTATGGACATTTAACAACACGGAAATATTTTACTCTTCATGTTTATTAAGGTAGTTGATATAACGTTACAACTTTCATGTTCCAGAATCATTACAGCACACATATCTGTTCTAAAGGGCCTCAAAGTAGTCCCCTGAACGTTCACAGTACGCTGCCAACGATGTGACAGGCGCCCATATCATCTGCTTCACCATTTCTCTCACCATGTGGAAATCTGGTCATCTCCTGTTGCACAATATTTGCAATGTCCATTCGTGTCCGAAGGTGTCTACCACGTAATGGTACCTTACCGTCCGTATAAGATCAAAATCACATGAAGAAAAGTTCGGAGAGTATAGTGGGTGCTCCAATTCTTACCAAAGCCAGCGGAGACCGGCAATATTGATATACGAGTGTTGTTCAACTCGGGTTACATCCATCCTGCACGGCGGTTGACTAAGAACTGATTAAACATTGTTCTCAATGCAACAAAAGGAAATCACAGAGCCATCTGGTGTTGTGGAAATATACTATGAATGAACGGTTACCTCGCGACATATGGCATTTTGTGATACCATCCCTTAGCTATGAGAAAAAAAACAGTTGCCATTGGTTACTATGCCCCAACCCTCGTGTTTTTGTAGAAATAACCAAGTTTACATTGGTTACTGATAACTTTGAGATTTTAACTATACTCATGAACGGAAAATATAAAATGATCTCTGTTTATAGTCCCCCTTCGGGAAACTTCTCTTTATTCTATTCGTTTATTTCTTAAATGTTGCTTGACCCTGTGACGTACCAGGCATGCTGGTAGTCACGTGAGTCCGACGGAGGGGGGGGGTGTTATTTAGAAATCTTACCTGTGTGGATTGAATTGGGTAGAAAATAGTTTGGAGGCCGTAAATGGAGTGTTTTTGAGGGATTGTAATGTTTTTAAAAACGTAGTTTTATTTTGCATATCTATTTGTTGTTTGTGTGTATCCGTATTGTTGTAGCTGCGATATGGTTTATTGTTGCGAGGAGTGTGAATGTTTAGTGTGCGTACTTTGTTGGCGGCTGTAATTGTTGATATGTTTTCTCAGAAGACTAACGCAGCCTCCTATAAAATATTGTTGTGAGAATTTCGGAGAATAAGAGCTTATGTGTGAATTTTATTTGTTGCGCGTGTGTTTGTTTTTTTTTTGTTCGTGATAAATAATAATAAAATTTTTGGTTATTCCATCGCCGATTGCCTAATGAGATGGATAATTTTATGCTAAGTAGAATTAAATAACTGGGAATGTTTGCAATGGACGGAAGCGACACGATAAGTGTTTCAATTATGATATATTCTCAGAATAAGGAAATTGTTTTGTTTTATTGATCTTTTGAAATGTTTTTTTAAGAAAAATAAGTTGCATAGGATCGTTGCGAGAATGGCGGAAGCAAGCAGAGTCTGAGTGCAATATAGCGACGTCGATAACGGGGGCGATGGAACAAAACGATGTTGACTTCGGCCGATGTTTGTTCTCTGAAGTGTGTAAATATGGCTTGGCGTTATAATATCTGAGCAGCAAAACCTCCTGGTGAGTGATATCATTCCAATTTGATTAGCGGCAGAACTACTAAGAGGGAAAAATCAGAATGTTAGATGCGGCACCTCCCACCGGATCTCACGTGACTGAAGAGTGAAAACAATTACCCTGCAACGTTTCTGATATCTTATGAAAGTTGGAGAACACTTAGATATTTAATTATCTCACCATTTAGAGTAATCTGATCTCTTTTCTCCGTTGTCACAGTACGAAATAGCGAGCTGTAAAATTGCAGAAAGCCTGTTAATTAAATTTGATAAGTAATATTAACGGACGCACTTCTGGGAAATCTGAGGCGAGCGCTAAAGCAGCACAAGTGAAGAAGCGGAGCGGTACCCTCGCGCCCAGTCGTTGCACCTTGGGATATTAAGCACGAGTAGCGACGCAAAACTGACGCGCGTTTGGAGCTCACCAGTGCCGTACGCACGTTCGGTTGCTCCGTCCAACTAAGAAGGGTTTCCGTGCCTCTCCCTTAGTTGGCCAATTAAAAGGGGTGCGCTTGGCTAAAAGATGCGTAGTGTATATGAATACTTAATTCAGGGGACGTGAGCAAGCAGAATCAAACGTGACGTCATTGTGTAGAGAGTGAGTCTGCCCCGCCCTTCCAATTAATCTCTCAATGGCAGTAGGCAATCGTTTTCAGATTTCCCCATCGGGTCTCGAAGTGGAGACGAACCTGTTACTGATTTAAATAGACTGTATAGGTTAATGCATGGTATATTAACGTAAAGTGCTTAAAGGGCCCCCTAGTTTTGACGATTTAGCTTATAGGTTTGAATATAAAAATGTGTCACATATTATAAAGGAGAAGATATGAATAAAGATATGTATCAGTATAAAACGCACAACTAAGTTCTCGCAGATTATTCACTGGCTCCGAACCCCTGATTATTTCATCCTTCGGTGTTGTTCATAATATATGCACACTTGTGCATTACCTGGGGGGTGGGAGCATCACACTGGCGCCCAACGTGGGGCCAGTAATCCGGAATTTACGGACTTTAGTGTCTCGAGAACTTAGGAGTGCGTTATGGTGCTGTAGGTTCGTCCTATGTGTATTGTAGCGAGTTTGATTGAGTGTGGTTATAAGGAGCATTGGTTCTTATGCTAGTTGAGTGGAAGGAGGATATTTCCTTGTAAGATAAATATATTAAGGTTATTAAGAGTAATCATCATGCCAGGGAGCGAAGCGGATGCAGGGGCTGCGGCCGCCCCAGAGCTTGCAGGGTATACTGTCGCAGTTCCTGCATTCACAGGGGAAGATAGTGGGATTACGATAAAGGCCTTTTTGGCCAGCATAGAGAGCATTGGAGCATTGGCCAAATGGACACCTGAAGTAAAAGTGATGGTCATAAGATCGAAGTTAAAGGGGGCAGCAGCCAAGCGTGCCGCAGAACACGAATTCTTCGATATCGATGACTACAAGCAATTGCGAGAGCGCTTGGAACGCGTATTTGGGAGGTTGAAGGTCACCCGGGATTTTTCCCAGGAGCTGCATGAAACTACCCAAGGAGTAAATGAGTCTGTATCCTCTTTCGCTAATCGCCTCGAGCTGGCAGTTGAGCGGTATTTAGCGGCCACGCCTGAAGTAGTGCCGTTGCGCGAAACAATTTTATTACAACGTTTCAGCAACAGCTGTGTGTTGGAGCATCACAGAGCATTAATGATCGCAAGCCCCAAATCCTATAAAGAGGCAGTCGTGTTAGCGATGAAGTCAGAGGATCTAGAGAAGAAATACAAGAGGGTGTTGAATGTAGCCGAAACTGGAGAAACTTACCCGGATGGTGAGGGAGAAATAACCGGGACACGACATAGTCAAAAGGAGGCCAAAGGGGGCCCGGCAAGTGGTTTGATTACGAGGACCCAAGGGAATAACTGCGGTTGTGCAGAGACAATTAAGAAATTGGAGGGACTAGTTGAGGGCCTAGCGAAGGTGGTTGAGAAACTAGCTGTCGGGCAGTCGCAAACAGCACGACCAACAGCAGCACCTATCTCAGGGGGTACACATGCCTTAGATAACCGGGGGGTGGGAGCTGGAACAGGGTGTTACAGATGCGGACACCCCGGTCATTATGCTAGGGATTGTCCGCAGCCAACGCCTCGCCCACGTAGCGTGAATGTTAGTGGGTAACCTGAAGGTCCTGTGTTGACACAGGCGGGCGACGGGGGAGCCTGTACTGCTACAGTGCACTTGCAAGGTCAACCCGTTACCATGCTAATAGATACCGGCTCGCAAGTGTCACTGATTGATGCCGAGGCCTATAATCATCTTGGGGGGCCACCATTACAGCCTTCTGAAATGACAATAAGGGCAATAAATGGCAGTTGTCTTCACTTAAGGCAGGGGGGTATATTGAATGTCAATGTCCAGGGGCGTCATATGGGTATGCGAACATTTTTAATACATTCATTCGCGGATCGTCCATATGACGGAATCCTGGGCATGGACATATTACGTGGGTTAACATTTCAGTGCGCAAATAGGTTAATGCATGGTATATTAACGTAAAGCGCTTAAGGGGCCCCCTAGTTTTGACGATTTAGCTTATAGGTTTGAATATAAAAATGTCACATATTATAAAGGAGAAGATATAAATAAAGATATGTATCAGTATAAAACGCACAACTAATTTCTCGCAGATTATTCACTGGCTCCGAACCCCAGATTATTTCATCCTCCAGTGTTGTTCATAATATATGCACACTTGTGCATTACCTGGGGGGTGGGAGCATCACAACCCTCTACTATCTAATAAGTTAATAATTTTATTGGGTGACTGTAATGTGGACTCTAGTAAACCTTCTTCCCAACTTAATAAGTTTCTAGACCCCATTATTAGATCTGGTTTAACACCCAATACCAATTCATTTTCCCACTACTCGCCTCAACATCGGTCGTACTCAGCTTTAGATTTATGTTTTTCAAACATTCCGTTAATATTATTAAGCCATACCCTAAATCTTTCTCTGTCCACTATTTACTATTTTTAATGTTGCTTTAACTAATCCTAATACTCTTAAATCACGCCCTTATAAACTAATATTTTCTCAGCTCGCATTGCAGTTTTTAACTCTTACTTCTAACGGATTGGTCCTTTTTATTATCTGATACTTCCAACATAATCATCTTTTTAGTCTTTTTTTTAATTCAATTTCAAAACGGATATAATAAGATACTTTTCACTAATGAAGGTTAATAATCCTAATACTTTTTCTCAAATTAAAAAACCATGGACAAGCCATATTTGTATAGTTTATTTAAAAAGAAGAATTTTCTATATCTGAAATCAAGAAGAAACCCATCTCGTGCTACGATTCAGGCTTTTAAAAATCATTCTACTATTTAAAAAAATTGATCATTAGTTCCAAACGCCAGTATTACAATAAACTTTTTAATCAATTGCAGTCTAGTTAGTAATATTCGCGACATCTCGATTCATTACTTAACCATTCTAGCTCTTCGCACTCCTCTTTTAGATCGTCTGAACAAGTTAACACTTCCTCGTTAAATGATATTTTAAATACTCTATTCCCTTCTAACTCTGCTAACTTTGTACCTCCTTCTACTTTTCATTATCCTTATTCGGTTTCGTCCACTTCGCCAGCCTTTTATATCACTTCTACGACTCCACCGGAAATTGCAGAAATAATCACTCATCTAAATTCAACCTCTGTTCTAGACCCTCTGAGAATCCAGAATTATTGATAAATACCTCTAAACAATCATTCTGGTATCACTGAAACGACAGTAACATGATTGAATATCGACATAAAAGATGACCAGGATTTTTACAAGAGAAAAGCATTTTAGGACGCAGAAAGATAAAAACACACCTGTGAAAGGTCATCGGTGAACCTTTAATATATCTATTACTACAATTTTAAGCTGGACAAGAAATCGGCATTGAGTTTTACTGTGTTTGTCTATGCAAACTTCAAACGTTAACAAATGATGAAGGCCATTGTTTGCCAACCAAAGCAATGACCGACAGGCTTTCGAATGGGGACGCGTTGGTGGAGCTGAAAGCAGCTCATGAGCGATCTACTCATTTCATATTGTTGGTTTGCATTACCATTAACTTATTTATTCAATCATTCTGTTGCTTCTGGAACCAAGCCTTTTGTTCCAAAGCTAGCTCGTATTACGCCTATCTTTAAGGAGGGCGATCCGTCTCTTTATTCCAATTATCTTCCGATTTCGACGCTTCCAATTTCTCTAAAATATTTGAGAAATTATTTTATAAGCGTTTATTACATTTCTTATTGTCTAATAACGTTCTTAACAACCACCAGCATGGTTTTGTATCCAATCCTAAAACTAAGACTGTTTGTTATGAGCTTACAGAATTTTCAGCAACACAAATGGCTCTTAACAAATTTGTTGCTGCTATATTCATTGACTATACAAAGGCCTTTGATAACATTCCAATCTGCCTTCTATTATATAAATTAACTACCCTATACAGGGTGATTCACAACGAGTGTAAAATACTCTGGCATTGTCAGCATATTTAGGGGCGATGGATACAGATGATAACGTTGATCATCAGCCGCCCACCCCCGCTGCGAGATGTGGAACCAGCGAGCAACAATTGGCGGAAAGAACAGGGAATGAGCCAATGAGGAGGAGGAACGAGCGACGCGGGAGATACGTCGTTTCACGTGGAAAGAGCGAGAAGTACGAGGAGAAAAAGAATGGCCGTGATGGTGTGAGGACGGAGAAGATTGAAGCTAGTTTTCCCGAAGGAAAAAGTGGAAAGGGGACGAGGCAACTGAAGCCAATGGGGAGTGAGACGAAAAAACCGTCAGAGCATGATAGCAAGCACGGTCACCCGTCAGAGCATGATATCATAAACTGTGAAATCTCCATATACGTATTCCACTGCGCACGTGAGAGAGGCGGGGCAGCTTGCTTCCTCGCGGTGGGCTGATGCTGCTGGTTGACAACGAGCCTTCCTCTCGTCTCTCGCATAGCGCGTTGCCATCGTCTTGGCCTGGTGTGTGGCGAACTTTTTGTTGAGGATTTCGTCTGTCCTCGGATACCCAACGTCTTTGGCGTTGCGGCGGGCTAGTTACATTTGAGCTCCCTCGTTTCGGGCTTCCTCTCGTTACTGCATCGTCCCTTGTTGTAACGACGTGGAAATTCTTCCATTCCTCCTCCGCGGCAGCGACGACGTGGCGGCGGGCGACCGTGCTTGCTATCGTGCTCCGACGGTTTCGTCTCGCTCTCCGTTGGCTTCAGTTGCCTCGTCCCCTTTCCACTTTTTCCTTTGGGAAAACGAGCTTCAATCTTCTCCGTCCTCCCACCATCACGGCCATTCTTTTTCTCCTCGTACTTCTCGCTCTTTTCACGTGAAACGACGTATCTCCCGCGTCGCTCGCTCCTCCTCCTCATTGGCTCATTCCCTGTTCTATCCGCCAATTGTTGCTCGCTGGTTCCACACCTCGCAGCAGGGGTGGGCGGCTGATGATCCAAGTTATCATCTGTATCCATCGCCCCCAAATTCGCTGACAGGCATTTTGTTGGGAAGGTCAAGTTGAGCAAAAAATGCCATATGAATATTGTCACATGCAACTAATAGCCGAATGATATAATGCACAGTGGAAGTAACAACACCTTGACAGAAGACGTAAAGATAAATGTAAAGTTTATTTCAATAGCCAAATTGGCAATATTTAAGGTAATGAAAAGAAAAATGCTTAAATCTACGACTCAATAGATTATGCAAATAGTCGTTACTAATCATAAAAATCTAGGTTTACACCCTAGCTTCTAATGGATGCAATAAATAGCATTATTTGAATAATCAAATATGGGCAAATCATAAATATCAACAAACAAGTGATATCAATAATTTTCTGGATAGGAATCAATTAGAAAGTAGCATACATAAAAAAATACTTCAATGTAAAGTTTGAACACACTTAAAGTGAAAATGAATATAAGAAAATTAACATACTTGTCAATGTTTCAAATATAACTTTCTCATCTGAATAATTGTACAAAAGAGGCATAGTTCGAACTGAAATAATAACACCAGTTCTCTAAACTTATCGAGAAAATCCACTATGTTAATACCGAACCATATATTGAGCATAGAAATAATTCACACACACTGAATTTAGCAAATAAACGAAGTCTGTAATGGCGGTCAATCAACAAATAGGTTATTAAGAGTCAATGTCACAAATAAGGTCAGGCTGGTCACCTTCGGTAAGTATTAAAGTTGATAACTCATATACTCTGGAAATCATTCACATTTGTCAAAGCTTCAACTGTAAAGCAACTCATCTGAACAATGCCCACAACAGACATATGTCGAACTGAATTAAACAACCCCAGCTCTCTGAATTGCAAGAATTAGTCAACTTGATTAAACCCTGGTAACTACCATTTTCTGTAATACTGTCCTCTGGTAGGATTAGAAGAATCGTAAGGCATAGTTCATTGTCACTAATAAACAGCTTCTTTGCGTACTTGAATCCTAGGTCTCGTTCTACGTAAGCTTGGAGATTGAAAGGCCACAGTCCTTTTATTACGGAATGGAAATTTAGGTCGTAAAACGCGAGCTCCGGGAAACAGTGTTCAATAAGCTGGACGCTTAGGCCTATCTGAAATTGGGTGCTTACCAGCGTAAGAGTCCTTTGAACGATTGTCCGTGTAACTAGTCGTGTAGTCCTCACAGGTTCCATCGCAGTTAAATCCTCCTGGCTTCTCTGGCTACGTTGCCATGTCGGCGGGTTCGTCCAGTCGCTGCAAAACTCATCTCGCTTCCTTCCACGTCGGGCAGGGCCATTCGTCCGATCGAGAAGATTCGTTTGCCGTCTTTGTCTTCCTTTGCTATAGGCTCTACGCTCATCCACAACCCTTCGTTATTCCGTCTCAGAGCATCCTTTTCTCTGCTCTCACAGACTCCTCCATATCGACTGCCTCGATCGTCGTTTTTACCTTCACTACGACGAAAATCCCGCTCTTTTTGCTGATTGGCTCCTGCATGTCATCTATGATGATGACGGGCGGTTTCATCTTTCACCTTCCGGTTTCGATCGATAGAATTTTCGAGTTCGACAGTGCTGGGCAACATCATTGGAATTCGAGGTGTCATTCGAATTCCGTGACATGCTCACCGCCTCCAACCGCAGATTTACCTGCGTGTTAATAATGTTGACACGCCTCTTAGAAGTTTTCTGAACATTGGCAGCGTTTGTAACACAAGGGATCCTTTGATGATTCCGTTTATGTTCCCAACTCTTGTCGTTGGAATTTACTGGGGTTACCTTCATATGTTTCCAAGTCCTTTGATTAAAGTTGAAATTATTGAGTTTGTTGCAAAAACATATTCTCCCATTCGGCAGGCGACCCCCTTGGTTAATTCTCCGATCTTCCTTGATCGTAGTTTGCCGCATACTCTGCTTATTTGACCGAGCTTGGCTGCTATGGTCAAGTACGACTTTGTTATCTGTAGTTTTGTAACGACTATGCTGTTGCATCGCCTGACTTTGACTCCACATTTTATGATTAAATACTTTCCTTTCTTCTACTGTTGAACTCCTTGCTCTGTCAGGTTGAAAAGAAGATATTACTTTATGCCTGGGCAGATTTGCAGACGTATTGAACTTTAAGCTTCGGTTGTTTATAATTATACAGTCTCTACTACTTTTAGAGTTAGCTGCATTTTTCTACCTTTGATGGGTAACATCCTTCTCCTTCAAGCAGTTTCTAATATCAACAGTCCTCTGCTTTTGCTTTCAATTCGTATGCCGCTTGTGACACCCATTTGGAAACGTCTCTAAATTAGTTTGGGTAAATTTCGACTTATATACGGGAGTAGAAAAAGCATTGCAACGATTCACGCTGCTTTTTAAGTCCACCAATTGTTTAAATAGCTTATGACAGTTATTCAACACCCGTTGATTGTCCTGTAGAATTTTGGTGGACGAGGGATACAAACCATCTTTTTCCGGGACTTTTTAAAAATTGAGGGAACAGCATTTCTCCTCTTTGGGTTCTTCCCATCTTTTTATTCTTTCGGACGAGATACTTGGTTCCGAAATTGAAAAACCTTTTTTAGGTTGCCCATCTATCACCTTGTCGCTACCAGACCGTCGAAAATTTGTAGTCCCACAGTTTCTATTAGTCTTATCCCTGCAATGTATGAAGGGATCGAAAAACTGATTGATAACGTTTTGATTCACATAAGTTGACAACGGATTCACTACACAACTGAAGACCATAAATTGAAAACTAGGCACCAAATACCCTGACTGTAATTTTGGTATAATGTCATTTAGTTCAAAATGTCACCTTTCATGTCTTGGTACATGTCCTTGCGAGAAGCCATACCACTACTGGCCACTAACGCTACACTATCATTTTAGCCATCCACATGTTTCCCCCCATTTGATCCGCAATCAATTCTACTACCAATTGTGCGAAGAGATATTTATCTATCGCCTTTAGTTCCATTAGGTATTTATAATTGTCCACTATATTAGTTAATTCTATAGACTGTTGCTCGTGTATTACTATGGCACATTCCTGTAATAGCCAATCCAAATCCTTCTCGTCCTAATGACTGAAAGGATTATATGCTTCTTGGCTTGTTTGCTCAACGCAACAGCTTGGTAGTGCTGAGTCTTTTTCACATTCTGGACTTCCATTATCAACCGATTTCTTCTGCTTTTATTGCAATCCGTTACCTCGTTGATAACAATGTCCGTTTCAGGAGTAAATAACTTGAAGGTCTCCGTATCCCATCGACTGTCTATACTTAACCACTCTTCTGCAACTTCCATTGCTTCGTCTAAGCTCCACGGATTTTCATCTTCAATAGACTCCTTAACAGTCTTTTCAAATGCCTGAGCATAAAGTAGCACCTTATCCTCTTCAGGCGTAAAATATAGCTGGCCCGCTAGACTTTTGTAAACTTTGTTAAACGGCTTAAAATTATTGTCTCTGAACATCGTCCTTTTCAAACTTTGAATTAGGTCCTTCTCTGACTGTTGGCACTGTCTCCAAAAATGACTGATCCTTTCGAACGTTATATCGTGCGCCATTTTTGTTGATTAACCTATGATGCTCTTGACTAGGGGTGCCTTGTTGACATACGCCCTTGTGCCTACAACAAGAACAACTTGCGATGCTGTCTCCAATTACAGAACGACGAGCCTTGCCAAAGAATACACTGTAAAGAAATGCAGCACAACACCAATGCACAAAACACACTTTTAGTAGATGTCCACCACAAGGACAAGAACTTTTCTTGAAGAATGAAATTCGCACCACCGTACCCCGGCGCCAACAATGGCACAAATTCACCAAACACCCCACTTCACTTAGCTGAGTCGCCCACGTGACTAAATCGGCACAAAATCCAGAACACTGGACCGATTAAAATAAGATAAGCACATCACTTTTTGGACACACAATATATTTTGGCATCTTTGAAGCACAAACTTGAAGCATTACAGTTTTTTTCTTATTTTTTTTCCCTGGTATCTCACAACACCCAATGGAATCTTATGTTGCACCGTCTCACCTGAAGCACACACCACCACTCTCACAAAAGCAAAAATCCACCTCACTTTTTCTGTGGCTAAAATAACATAACCCAACCACCCCCCCCAAAAAAATCACAAATTGAAATGCACAAACAAAAATAATTTTGAGGGGGGGTATTTTTTTGTGTTATGTTATTTTAGCCACAACCAAGAGTCACAACCAACAGTTTCACCACTCTGGTACCACGCACCATCTCTGTCACGTGAAACTAGCAGCCGAATGATATAATGCACAGTGGAAGTAACAACGCTATGACAAAAGACGTAAAGATAAATGTAAAGTTTATTTCATTAGCCAAATTGGCAATAGTTAAGGAAATGAAAAGAAAAATGCTTAAATCTACGACTTAATAGATTATGCAAATAGTCGTTACTAATCATAAAAATGTAGGTTTGCACCCTAGCTTCTAATAAACGCAATAAATAGCATTATTTGAATAAACAAATATGGGCAAATCAAAAATATCAATGAAAAAGTAATATCAATTATTTTCTTGATAGGAATCAATTAGAAAGTAACATACAAAAAAAATACTTCAATGTAAAGTTTGAACACACTTAAAGTGAAAATGAATATAAGAAAATTAACACACTTGTTAATGTTTCAAATATAACTTTCTCATCTGAATAATTGCATAAAACAGGCATAGTTCGAACTGAAATAATAACACCAGTTCTCTAAACTTATCGAGAAAATCCACTATGTCAATACCGAATCATATATTAAGCATAGAAACAATTCACACACACTGAATTTAGCAAATAAACGAAGTCTGTAATGGTTGTCAATCAACAAATGGGTAATTATGAGTCAATGTCACAAATAAAGTCAGGCTGGTCACCTTCAGTAAGTATTAAAGATGATAACTCATATACTCTGGAAATCATTCACATTTGTCAAAGCTTCATCTGTAAAGGAACTCATCTGAACAATGCCCACAACAGACATATGTCGTACTGAATTTAACAACCCCAGCTCTCTGAATTGCAAGAATTAGTCAAATTGATTAAACCCAGGTAAGTAACATTTTCTGTAATACTGTCCGCTGCTAGGATTCGAGGAAAAGTAAGGCATAGTTCATTGTCACTAATAAAACAACTCCTTTGCGTTCGTGAATCCTAGGTCTCGTTCTACATATGCCTGGAGACCGAAAGGCCACAGTCCTTGTATTACAGAATGGAAATTTAGCTTGTAAAACGCGAGCTCCGCGAAACAGTGTTTAATAAGCTGGGCGTTTACCAGCGTAAGAGTCCTTTGAACGATTGTCCGTGTAGCTAGTCGTGGAGTCCTCACGGGTTCCGTCAGAGATAATCCTCCTCGCTCCTCTGGCTACGTTGCCACGTCAGCGGGTTCGTTGAAGCGGAGGTTCGTCCAATCGCCACAAAACTCGTCTCGCTTCCTTCCACGTCGGGCAGGGCCATTCGTCCGGTCGTTTGCTATCTTCGTCTTCCTTTTCTATAGACATAGGCTCTCTGCTCATCCGCAACCTTTCGTTATTCCGTCTCCGAGCATCCTTTTCTCTGCTCTCGCCTACTCCTCCATATCGACTGCCTTGATCGTCGTTTTTACCTTCACCACGGCGAAAATCATCGAAAATCCCGCTCTTTATGCTGATTGGCTCCTGCATGTCGTCTATGATGATGACGGGGGCGGTTTCATCTTTCACCTTCCGGTTTGGATCGATAGAAGATTCGAGTTGGATAGTGTTGGACGACGTCAACGGAATTCGAGGTGTCATTCAAATTCCGTGACAAATATGGGGCGTATTCCATTTAGGAACAAAATTATAGCAGATTAAAGCTTAATAGTGTAATAGCAAATACGTAAACTAAACACATGTTATCAATTTATTTTTACCATTTAATTTAAAAGCAAAAGAGAGTATACGATTTAAAGTCAGATTCAATTTAGGCTGACACCATTGGGAGAGTTAGCGACCTCATACAAAAGAATGGCTTCCTGTACTCCTATGCATCTATCGCTATTTTAGCTTTCATCTTTTAAAACTTATTTCCTATCAGACATTTTAATTAATAATGTTGAAATAATACTTACTTAACTTTTCAATATGGATACTTTAACATTGCAGTTTCTATGTGCTTAATTTGTAAATGTGACATGATAGAAAAAAAACATGAAAACATATTCGGATTCAGGACACTAAAACCGCAAGAATAAGGCAAAAGGTGGTGGTATAAAAATAACGTTTTCAGGAATTTGTACTGATCAAATTATTGCTAATTTATTAACTCAGAATGATTTATTAATTCATTTACAAAGTTTTTTTCATTGTTGGCCTGTGTTATCCGTTGTGGTAACTGTCCACCTAAATTGGTGTAACAATTGTTAATGGACTGTATTTTGCGTTTTTAATAGTAACTGTATGTATGGATTTGCTTGTATACTAATAAAACTTCCATCCGTAGTAATTTTGTACCTAATTGGAATAGGCCCCATATTCATATGACATTTTTTACTCAACCTGACCTTCCCAACAAAATGCCGGAGTATTTTACACTCGTTAAGAATAACCCTGCCTAATATTCGTGGCCTCCCTGTCTAGAATGGTTAACCGATTGGATAACAAACAGGCAGTATTTTTTAAAACATTCTGGTCTTAATTCATCCACGGTTACTAGGAATATGGGGGTACCTCAGGGATCTATTTTATCGCCTCTATTATTTAATTTATTCATAAATGATCTCCATTATATTTGTTCTTCCATTAAACTAATTCTTTATGCGACGATCTCACTTTTCTCCTTTCTGACCCTGATATCAAGCAGCTTCTCTCAGAACTCAATAGTTATCTGTCAACATTAAAAGACTGGAACAACACAAACTGGCTGTCAGTTAATACAGATAAAACAAAATTAATGTTGTTCCATCAACGGAATAAACGAAACATTCTAGAGGCTGCCTTAGTGTATTGTGGCACCCAATCGATAGCAATCACTACATCCTTTTGTTATCTTGGTTTATTATTATCTGATGATCGGACTGGAATCTGCACTCTATCTCACTATTCTATAAACTAAACAGGAAATTAGGTCTGATCTCCAGTCTATAATATTTCTCAAATCATACACTTTTGTTTTTATTTTACTCGTGAATTCACTCCTCTTCGTACAATATGACAAGAATTCTTAAATGACAAAAATGGTTTTTACGAATACTGTTAAACGTTCCCAAGTCAGTTACTGTCACGCACCACTTTTTCTCTCTGCAGATGCTTACTATTCCCCAAATTTACTACATCCAATCCTGTTCTTTTATGTACAAAATTACTCATTCTTTACTTATTGTCTCTACACCCATTTCAATATTATTACGTCACGAGCAACATAAATATTCTACTCATAATGTAGACGAAGTGAAAATACCTTTTACTAGATTTAACTACTGTATGAGATGCTTTTCTTATGCTGGAGTTAAAAAGTGGGCACTTTTACCCCCTTTAAATTAGGTCGGTGGCCCCTTCTAACTGTTTTAGACGACAGCTCCTGAAACGATGGGTGTCCTCTAGAAAAGTTACTTGATTATTATATTGTTCTAATTGGGTTTTTCCCTCTACTCTTGTTCCTGATTTTTTTTGTAATGTAAGGTGAATTAAGATAATATTTATTTAGGTTTGATTGATACCGTCTCAACTGGTCCGGTTTTTTTTATTTGTTTTATTTGTTAATCTCAATTTGTTTACTGACTTTTGCTATTATACTAACTTTAATAAAATTTACAATGTGTGTAGTGGCCTTACAGTATAAGAGATGGACAATAGAATTACCAACTAGTTTCGCCATTTATTCCCGGCTTTGTCAAGGTACACAAGAAGAGGCTCGCAGGCCTTATATACAGAAAAATGGTACAGATGGACCAATGAGCGTAAAAATATGATACATAGGAAATGGCCAATAAGAGAAACAAGCGAGATAGGCATAAAAATTAAAATATAAAACTATAGGAAATGACAAAAGTGATGCGACAAAAAACGCGGACCGTAAAGAGAACATATCTGGTTGTCAACAGGGGAGATTGACAAAATAAAAGGGTAAAATAAAATAGAAAAGGGAGATTGACAAAATAAAACCAGTTTACAGTAAATCAGAAAGAGGATTAAGCATGGTAAATATGTCGAAGTCGGTCTGGCGGTTGAGTAATCAGTCGGGGTTGGTCTTCTTGGCCTTGTAGATTTCGATAGCTTCGAGGGTGGTAGTTTTTGAAGGATTATGGCATATGTGTAAGACGGACATCACTTCATCTTGCATGCTAAGGGGGTGTCCGGTTCTCCTCAGGTGATTAGCTTAGTGTGATCGTTTGTCATTCTTGGTATATGACTTGGCATGTACTTTAAAACGTACTGTGAAAGTACGGGAGGATAATCCGATGTAGTATTTGTCGCACAACGTACAATCGAGGTGGTAGAATCCTGGTTGTGCGAGTTTATCGTAAACGACGGCGGATGAGGGGTTCAGTGTGCGGGTGGACGAGAGGGGGGAGCGTAAGGATACTCGGAGTCCGAGGGAAGATAGAAAACGGGAGAGTTGGGAGAAATGGGGACCTAGGTACATTAAGGAGACCCACTTCTTGGACTGGGGTGCATCAGGGGAGGTAGGATTGGAGATGGCGTGTTGCCGACGGTGGAGGAAACGGGAAAAGGAGGAGTTGGAATACCCATTCCTATGGGCAAGGGAGCGGATGATGCGTAGTTCGGAC
>JAHWFO010021184.1:789876-878642 GCA_023313115.1 Rhysida immarginata
GTCCGAACTACGCATCATCCGCTCCCTTGCCCATAGGAATGGGTATTCCAACTCCTCCTTTTCCCGTTTCCTCCACCGTCGGCAACACGCCATCTCCAATCCTACCTCCCCTGATGCACCCCACTCCAAGAATTGGGTCTCCTTAATGTACCTAGGTCCCCATTTCTCCCAACTCTCCCGTTTTCTATCTTCCCTCGGACTCCGAGTATCCTTACGCTCCTCCCTCTCGTCCACCCGCACACTGAACCCCTCATCCGCCGTCGTTTACGATAAACTCGCACAACCAGGAGTCTACCGCCTCGATTGTACGTTGTGCGACAAATACTACATCGGATTATCCTCCCGTACTTTCACAGTACGTTTTAAAGAACATGCCAAGTCATATACCAAGAATGACAAACGATCACACTATGCTAACCACCTGAGGAGAACCGGACACCCCCTTAACACGCAAGATGAAGTGATGTCCGTCTTACACATATGCCATAATCCTTCAAAAACTACCACCCTCGAAGCCATCGAAATCTACAAGGCCAAGAAGACCAACCCCGAACGATTACTCAACTGCCAGACCGACTTCGACATATTTACCATGCTTAATCCTCTTTCTGATTTACTGTAAACTGGTTTTATTTTGTCAATCTCCCTTTTCTATTCTACTTTATTTTACCCTTTTATTTTGTCAATCTCCCCTGTTGACAACCAGATATGTTCTCTTTACGGTCCGCTTTTTTTGTCGCATCACTTTTGTCATTTCCTATAGTTTTATATTTTAATTTTTATGCCTATCTCGCTTGTTTCTCTTATTGGCCATTTCCTATGCATCATATTTTTACGCTCATTGGTCCATCTGTATCATTTTTCTGTATATAAGGCCTGCGAGCCTCTTGTTGTGTACCTTGACAAAGCCGGGAATAAATGGCGAAACTAGTTGGTAATTCTATTGTCCTTCTCTTAAACTGTAAGGCCACTACACACATTGTATATAAGCACAGTATTATGATCCCTTTTGTATCCGATATTTAATAAAATTGTTAATAATTTTGCAAAATAAATATTTGTCCATTCTAATTAACCAACTAACTAAATAAATAAACGGTTGTGTTTACAATTACACTTTTATGCCAGTTGGGGCCTAATATGTCGGTCTGTGACCATACCGTCCCCAATATGGCAATGGTTGTATTTTACTAATTATAATAAATAAATAAATAAATAAATAAATAAATAAAAATCTTTCATTTTCTTGCGACGACACAATTGCTCGTTGATAACCCTGGTACTGTTGGATAGCGGATTTCTTTGGTGGTAAGGTGGAACTTTATTACTTTCAAAGTAGGTCCTTCATCAAGAACAACGCAGAGCTATTGATTAATATGCTGGTGTTGAGTAATTTTTGTTTTGCTAAAGTACTTATTCCCAATTTTATGGCAAGTCGGTTAATAATTATGTTGCATATAGAGTACAGTGTCATAAAGCCTGAGTTGGTCGGAAACTGCATGATGCGCAGATAAACTATACTTTTGGTACCCTGAACATAACCACACTGGAATAACCAGTTCTTATACGTGCGTAAAATTGCGCAGAATTATGTATATTTGGATAACTCGATGTTGGTGATTATCTGACCACTTTGTGAGGCTGAGCATTGTAGCTCTTGCCCTGGGACTGTGTCATTGTCTCACGAGACATGGGACATGTGATGCTATATTGCCTTTTTTTTCCCACCTTAGCATCGACCATGGCAGACGTGTTTTTCTGAGCTCCGTAAGACGACTGGGGCAGTGAATATACACTAGTCCAAGCTTTGTTTCATTACAGTCAAGTTACAGTTTATCTACCAGTTCTATTTTGTCTCATCTTAATTAATCAATAATGCCTAAACAAGATAAATTACAAAATGCAAAATCTGCAATCGTGAACCGCCAACTTCCCCGATGAACTCGCCCAGCCAGTAACCTTCCGAAGATTCGCTTCTTCCCTTAATATAAAAAGCGATTTCAACATATTTCCAGGATTCTTCATCGATTGACAACTTAGTTGGCATTATCTTTGATAAGTTTTTTGAAAAACTAGAGTCACGTTTTACAGCAATTTCTTCCAAGCTTGAACCCCTCTTGGAAAAAATGGAGGCTACCGCTCAAAAATTAAAGCAGTTTGTAGATCGACTTACAATGCTTGAAAATAGTGTAACTAAACTTAATTCAAATCTTTATGTTAATGAATCATCTCGAATCATTTCTATCATCCGACAATTCGATGAATTTGAACAACACTCAATACGATCAAATATTCGAGTCTTTGGAATTCCGGAAGATCCGATGGAGAACCTGTCTGATAAATTTATTGAATTAATTAAGACTAACTTGAGCATACCTATTACAAAAGATGACATCGGCTCAATACATCGGCTTGGTGATCGTCGATCTGGATCTAATTGCCCTACCATTGTTCGATTCACTTCCTCAAACATACGAGACCTTATACTTAAAAATAGACGCTATCTCAATAACTCGCATATAACCATCGTAGAAGATCTAACAATCGCCCGATACCAGCTTTTGCGAACAGCCAAATCTCGATTCGGCCCTTGTAATGCCTGGAGTTTTGGAGGTCGTATTTTCACCAAAGATTTCCACGGCAAAATTGTCCTTCTAACATCTCCCAAGGACATTAGATAATGTTCACTGATTGTTATAATTATCAAAGCAATTTAGTTATATTATTTTAATATCTAGTAGCCACTTTACTCATAAATTTAATTTACTCATATAATGTTTATTTATTAAATTATCTTAAATTACAGTTTATTGTCTCTTAATTATTATTTTAATATTATTCAATTGTCCTCATGGTAAACTTTATGGTTTAATTTATTTACTATTTACTATTTCATCTTTGCAATCATTCTACACTATTTACTATTAGATTTTATAATTATGTAATATTTTTTTGGCTTGATTCTTATATTCATTTTGATGATATTTAGACACTTTTGAGATGAATTGTATTTTTTAATACATAATTTAAATATTATTTTTTCATATTTATTTTTTTAAGTTTATTTCTCTACTTCTTACTATTTCTCCTCTGCTCCCCGTTGTTTTGACTCATATTCCCGATTTATCTTCTTTTGCTGATCTAATTTTGTAATTTTGTTTCTCTCTTTTTCTCTTTTCCTTTCTTTTCTTCTCTACCTTCTTCATTACTTTAATTATTAGTTTGTTCTCCAAATAAATACTCCAGTATTATTACTTTTTATTATTTTCAGTATTTTTTATTATTTTCTTAATATTTTTTATATCTATTATTATTGTTATTATTACTACTGCTACTACTACTACAACTACTATTTTTTTCCTTTTTTCTTTCCTTTTTACTAAATTAAATTTCTTCAACCATTATCACTTGACTCAGTGAATTCCTCTTTAAAGGGAATTCATTCAACATACAAAAATCAGTATTTCTCTATATTTTACTTAAATATTAGAAGCATTAGATCTAATTTCAATTCTACTCTCGTTGCCCTAGACAGTATTGACATTATCACTTTTACTGAAACCTGGGCTTATTCTGAAAACGATATTCCACCAATTCCAGGTTACAATAATATCTCAATTAATTGTACCAATAAACGAGGAGGCGGAATTTGTCTCTACTTTAAAGAAACATATAAAGTTAAGGCCCTTTCTCATTATTCTTTAGTTACCAGTGATTTTGAAATTTTAACCGCAAGTATTAATGATAAATATATAATTATTACGATTCATCGTCCTCCAAGCGGACACAGGTTTTTTGCTCATTTATTACTCCCCTACTGATGGATTTACAATTATCTGGTATGAAATTAATTTTGACAGGTGATTTTAATATCAATTTTAATAAGCCGTTTGCATCTTTAAATTTACTTTTAGACCCGATACATCGGTTGGGTTTAACAGCAACCTCTTCTTTCTATTCCCATTCCCCCCGCCCGCCCCCCCAACATTCTACCTATTCAGCTATTGATCTTTGCTTTACTAACTTATCTACAATATTATTCAGTAGTACAATAGATCTCGCGATATCAGACCATTTTCCTTTGCTAACAATATTTGGTAAAAATCCATTCAAAGACCCTATAATTAGTCGACCTATTCAATCATGATATGTTTTTCTTTGCAAGTTTAATTATTTTTGTTTCCTTCTTATTAATGACAGGCTGGTGCTTATTATTTTTAAATGCTAAAAATACCGATCATCTCTTTTCTCTTTTTCTAAAGCAATTTTTATTAGATTATAATCGTTACTTCACATATAAACCCTGCCACAGTACTACTCATCATATTATCATTCACAAACCTTGGATTACACATTACATACTTACAATGATCAAGAAGAAAAATGAATTATATCGCAAAACTCGACATAGTTCTTCGTCCTCATCAGTATGAACATTCAAAACGTCCTCTAATTTTGTTAAAAGTGAAATTAACCTCTCAAAACGCGAGTACTACAAACCCTTATTTATGCGTTTATATTCTAGTAAATATAAATGGTGTGAATTAAACATAATAACTAAAACTCCTAAATCACACCACTCTCCTTTTTCACAGTCAACCCCACCCAATCCTTCGACATTTACTGATTTTCTTGCAGCTCTTCTTCCTTCTTTGTCTGAATCTGTTTTTTCACCGCTAGCCAATAACAATTACCCTTACTCTTTTCCTAATAATTCTACCTCCTTTTTTGCTACACCCACTACCCCAGCAGAAGTTACCAAAATTATTTCCCAAACTAAGTCCTCTCCCGATCCTCTAGGAAGTCGTTCAGATATTATTATTTTTTCCAAACAAGCGTTAGCTTTTCCGCTTTCCTATATATTTAATTATTCAATATCATCTGGTATTTATCCCTCTAGTTTAAAATTGGCGAGAATTTATCCCATTTATAAAAAAGGGGACCCTAAGACCTATACAAATTACCGTCCTATTGCCACACTCCCGGTTTTTGCAAAGATTTTCGAAAAATTATTTTATATTCGGTTATCCAATTTATCTTTTCTAATAATCCTATTAACCCTTATCAACATGGATTCGTTCCTAAGAGAAATGTCGAAACCGCTTGTTTTGAACTAATTGAATTTGCATCTAACCAAATGGCCAAGAACCATTTCGTTGCGGCGATTTTTGTTGACTACTCTAAAGCATTCGACAACATTCCTATTTCCCTTTTGCTTGATAAATTATCATTATTTTATAACATTCGTGGCCCATCTCTATCTTGGTTATCCACCTTATGAACTAACAGTCAATACTATTTGTCTCATGCGAACCAGTCTTCATCAACTATATCAAGAATTGGAGTGTCCCTCAAGAGTCGATTCTATCCCCTTTATTATTTAACTTATTTGTTAATGATCTCGCAAATGCGTTATTGCCAACTTTTCCCATTTTTTACGCTGATGATGTTACTTTACTGTTCTCTAATATTAATTTAACAGAGCTCTTATTATCTATCAATTAAATTCTTTTGATTCTGAAACATTGGAACGACATAAATTCCTTGATTGTAAATATCGATAAAACAAATTTGATGTTTTTTTTATCAACGAAACAAGAAAGACATCCCCGAAGCTCCGTTTGTTCTATATGATAATAATCTAATAAAGCCAGTGAATTCAATTAGATATTTGGGTCTAATTCTTTCACATGATCTTACATGGAGTCATCATATAGATCAACTTATATCTAATCTTAACAAAAAACAAGGTATAATATCTAGACTTCATTATTTACCTCGTAACATACTTTTACTTCTTTACAATTCATGGATTCACTCATCCTTATGTTACGGCATAATCTTTTGGGGTTTTTCAACAGTTTTTGATTTAAAACGTATCTTAAAACTCCAAAAATTGTTTCTGAGAATTTTATCCAATACGTCAAAATCATCAAACGGATCTATTTGGTGAATTGCATATTCTAACAATCAATTCAATATTCAAGCTATAAATCTCTTTCTTTATATATAAAATAATAAATTCTTATTTAATTATAACTACCCCCTTCAATATAAGCCTAAATCAAGATATCCATAGTTATTCAACCAGAACTGCTTCCGACATTCTTCTACCGTTGTCAAAACGGGGATATGTTCAACATTGCGTATCCTACACTGGTTTAAAATATGGTCTTTTTTCCCCCTTGAAATTAGATCGACAGCTTCATATCAATTATTTCGAAAATTATTAAAAAGATTTATACATACCAATGTCTATATATAGTGCAGCTTAATTATGAGAAATTTGTTTCTTCTTTTCATTTATTAGTTTATAATTTCACTTACCTTTTTTATTGTTCAAAATAATAATTATTACTCTTAATTGGTTATTTGTTTTTTGAATCTTTTTTAAGAATTTTTTTACGATAGATTGTTAATTCAAATATTTATCATTTTATCTATAATCTACCTATTTGGTCGATGCCTTGAACTTTTTTTTTTGAATTTTCTTCTGAATTTGCTTATTCAATTATTACATTATTTAATTAATTTATTATCTACTAACCGAACTACTTGTATTTATTCTGTATATTTGAGCTTATGACACCCACCAAGTCTCAACTCGTCGATCATAGACTATACAGGTCTTGGATGGGTGCCATTGCAATTCTAACTCCTAAATAAATAAATAAATAAATAAATAAATAAATAAATATGGGTAGCATATTTGGAGAAGGAATGTTAGTACTAGTGTTCAATCCTTGTCTCCGAAGAGCCGTATTGGGTGACTATTTATAGGTGTGGAGCTGACAAGGGGGGTAGCACCTGGGCGTTTAATTGAGTAATAGCTGCTCAGGCAGCAGTGGTTGCAGTAAGCAACGTAGAGGTTACTGCGCCCTCCTCCGGAAACAAACGGGAGCGTGTGACGTTTTCCTAATGTTATATCGGCCTCAGTGGCTCAGTGGTTGCGTGATCGCCTCTGATGCCCGAGTACGCGGGTTCGATCCTGGCCGAGGACGACGAGGATTTTTCAGGGGGAAATCCTGAGATCACGAACTTCCTTCAGAAGGGAAGTAAAGCCGTTGGTCCTGTGTAGTCGTTTGCCGGCTGCACGTTAAAGAACCCTTGCGAGGCAAAATTTGCTGCCCCTATAACGCCGTCCTAAAATGATCATAGCAGTTGAAAAGGACGTTAATACCAAACAAACCAAACCAATCCTAATGTTACGGTGGTGGTTCTTATAATTTTGATTAACAAACCAGCTTAGGAACCGGTTGTTAATGCTATGTAGGTGAGCGTTCTTGCAGAGGTGAAGCTGGGAAGCAGGCTGTACATTATGCGGTTCAGGATAGTGTTTACATGCGAATGCTGTGAGAGGGGGCGTGAGCTCCGTTAGTTATTGAATTGTCAAGCTTTATTGAATTGTACAGACTAATATGTATAATTGATGTTGACTATTTGTGCCAGTATGCTCCCTCAAGTTCTTGATTTTTTTATCATGCTTAATTGAATCTGAATGTAATATAATTATCTGGGGCCCCATAAATTGTATGTATCTTGCTTTTATTATTGATTATTAAATGCCATTATTTATGTCTTGCAATTTTCAGTATATCACTCGACTCCTCATTACCATCTAAGTGGCTCACCTTACTCTGGGACCACCCTCACATAGGTAGCCCGTCCACTGGCTGAATCCGAACTGGGCCTGCATGGGATGGTACAATACTGACCTTTTCATCATCCATCCCTTCTCTGAGGATGCAGTCAAGAAATTTCTGTCGGCAGATGGCCGTCATCAGTCCAGCCCGGACTTAGATGGCATCCCGTATTATTTCTTCCGTGCGACATGGAAACATTTTGGACCTTTCCTGGTGCGTGAGTTTAACTCCATTGTACAAGACCCTTCTTCCATCACATCGGATTTCACTGTGGGCAAGATCATCCTGCTACCCAAACTGCCAGATCCAGAACTTGTGATCCAGTGGAGGCCCATAACCCTCCTCAACACAGACTATAAGATATTCACTGAGGTATTTCAACAGCATCTTAAATTATTCGCCGACGTGTTCTTTGATCCAGGATAGTCGTGCTCAATACCATCAAACAGGATGTCCGATAACCTCATAACTATCCGTCTGTTATGGAAAAAGCGCAAACAAACACCTGCTGTATTAAGCCTCGACCAGGAAAATGCCTTCGATAAGATGAATCATGAATTTCTCTTCCAAGTGTTTCACCATCTTCATCTTCGGAATTTTGATGCGATTATCTCTGCACTGTATGCTTCAGCCACATGACGTGTGGCAATTAATGGCTCCGTTTCGACTACCTTTGAACTGTTAAAAGGTGTCAGGGAGGAGTGTTACTTATCTCCCCTCCTGTAGATTTTTTATTTGGAGCCATTACTTCAATATCTAAATCGCCACCCAGATGTTGGGGATATGAGTTACCAGGAGCATCCATCAACATCCAAACGCTGGCATATGCAGATGATGTTGTTCTTTTTGCATCTGACACATATTCTCTGGGCATCTATAAAGAAGCTATCAATTACGTTAGTGCTTCGATGGGGAGTTCCATTAATCTCGTCAACTCTAAAGGCATCGCTATTGGGAAGTGGACAGTTGAATATCTTAGGACTTTCCCAATAATAAGGTGTGGCCGAGTAACAGAGCTGGGCTATGTTTTTCATTTTTACCGGATATGGACTCTTCTCACTGGCAACAAGTGCTTGGAAAATGTGTTATGCGCCTTGACAAGAACTTACGTTTCTCGACATCAGTGTTTGTCAAGGTGTGTTTTATCAAGACAAATGTTCTTCCGTTGATGACTTCTAAATGCTATTCACTTTGCCCTCCAGCAAAGATCTTCAACATCTGAAAAGTGAAATTGTGAACTGTGTATGGGTTTCTAGAAAGAAGAAGCAACCACTTCATTCGAGATATGTGTTTTTCCCCTTTGAGAAAGGAGGGTTAGGTTTGCCCGACACCAAACGTTACCTTATAGCAGCCAGATTAGCTGCGATGATTCGAGTTTTCCTTTTCCCTTCTCCAATTTTGGCGAACTTTGTTTATTCACACCTGCACTTTTGCTTTAACGTGAATAAGCTTCCGTTACTACCTCTGTTGCCAGTGATCATGAATATTAGACAACCTAAAATTTACCAGAATTTTGCTCTCGAGTGAATGACTTTTTTCCCGCTTTACGCCACACGAACCCACAGGACTGGGGTCATCTTCGCCTGTCGTAGTTTTTCCAGCAGTCCGACCCACAGGAGTCAGCCGATATCTTTCGGCTTCACCCTGAATATCCATGTGCAACGCACATTCGGCAACTCTACAGACTTGGGCTCTGTGGGCGGGGTTTCACCTATGACGTTCTATTTTCACAGAAATAGCTTAAATAACTCCGACGTTCAAAACGGTTGCCTAATAACTGATCACTAGGAAAATAAAAGCTTTCAGAGAATCTTGGTCGGAAAAACACTGATATGTTTCTTAAATAAATACAAAAATAAAATTTGATATTACATCTCAATTCATTCTAATATATTTTGGTTCTAATTTTGATCTAAGTTAACATAAATGATAGGAGATGGCGCAATCAGAAAATTCTTATAGCAACTAAAGATAAGTTAATTGAAGAGATAGGTTAATTGGGTTTTATTAGGTTTTAAATTATCATTATTTCGAAAAATAAAGTCTTCTGAAACACAAAATAAAAAAAAAAGTCTAGCAAGTGGGATCATGAAGGTTCGGGCATTTGAGAGCCATGATTCCACTGCGTAGTATTTCTTAGCATAGTTTTTTAATGTACGTACGTGATACGTTTTATAAGTGACCTTGCGATTTTAACGATTTTAATAAAAATAATATTTCTATTTTACTACATTTTTCATGACAGGAGAATAAATTACAGATTAGAATGCATAAACTAAAATAATTAGAAGAAAATATCTCCATTACTTAAGAAAAAGCATTGGCACTCTCCATTGAGAGGTTGGGTTATTTGGCAGAAGCTTAAAAAAAGTTATTTTCTTGGACGAATAAAAGAAAAACTTGCAAAAAATGAGGATTAATACACATTATGAAAATTAATGAGTCGGGAAATCACTAGTTATCTCAAGTTACTTTGCACCATTGGACGTACATATACAAATATGAAATATGAAATACACACTTAGAATACATTATAGAACAAACATATTTACAGAGAGTACAAAATTCGAATGTATTTAAAATTGTAAAATAAGAGAAAAAAACAAACTTGAACAAGATAAAGAAGGGCTAAAAGATAGGAAAGGGGTTATTGTTTTTGACTATCTTCTGTGTAAGTAGGTTCGATTCCCCTTTCGTTTTTTTTTTCAAAAATTCTTTTATATGTTTCTTCAATATTAAATAATACCAGGGATGGATGAAGGGGGAAATAAATGTCCCCCCCCCCTTCATATGTTCTTGATAATAAATAAACAGTAAATGCAAGATGTAAAGAGTAAAATGAAAATATACAAAAAATAGTTAATAAATAAATTAACAAACATATGTAAGCTTACGTAAAAAATAATTTACAAATAAATAACTTAATAATGAATTTTTTCTTCATTTTGCAGTATACTTGGTTGCATTTAAATAATTTGATTCTGTTCTGTTTCTTCATTTCCTCCAACTTACTTTGTTTGTTTTCACACACTTCTTTATCTTGTTCAAGTTTGTTTTTTTCTCTTATTTTACAATTGTAGAGACGTTCGGAAGTCGGAACTATAAACGGTCGAAAGTTTTCATCATAGGCAGACGGGAAAAAAACGACTGCGAGGGAAGGTCATTAAAGGTTCTCATGGCGTATGGGAAAAATCTGTTTCTTGAATAAGCAAGCACAAGTGGTCAGCGATGAAACATCAGGGGTTGCTTCAGGATAGAATCACCGAGCAAGTTTGAAACTGTTACTGGTGACTGTAATAAATAAAGCCAATTCTTACACTCCACAGCAGTTCGAGCTTGGAACGAGAATTGCTAAGCCAATTAGTGCATAGTTATGCAACTGGCCCCTGACTGTCTGTAATCTCTCTATAAACAAACAAAATTATCTGAATGAAAAATTGAGCGTATCTGAACTTAATCCATGTTCGAGAGGAGTGGGAATTTTTCCATGCGGCATGCGAGCATATCTGGAAGCCAGCTTGGGAGGAATTCTGAAATTCTTCTAAGTTGAGAAAACTAATTTTGGCATTGCCAGCACCTGATTATTAATTGAGTGTACTGTAGTCTTCGTTAATTCTCGCATTTATTTGTGGCGTTTCTTTTGCTTAAGGAGTTCTTTATTCCTGTCTAGAGTGGAAGTGTCATCGTGTTGACTCGTCGGAATAAAAGAAGGAACTGTGTTATTCTACTCAATATAGTTTATGGAATATTATATTGACTTCAATTATTGAGTTCCCTTGCAGTTAAATCCAGTTATGGCATCTCTATCCAAGCAAGCCTTCGTAGAAACGGGTTTCTTCCTTCACATTTGAATTATAGAAGTAGCTATATATGTGTAAAAGTCCACAGTTTGGATGTGAGAATTTAATGAACTTTGTATTTATTGGAGTTTTCTAAATTTGGATAAAAAGTGTTTCTTGAAAAGTTTAAAAGTTTCTCTCTTTGAGAGAAGGGTTTGGATTTTATGACCCAGTGGTTTATGGCTCATTTCCGTTTTGGAGCCCATCCCTGTCAGAGACAAAGCAGAGAAAAGGGGTCAGCGCACGAGAAAGAGCAGAGATGGGTGGGAGTCCAAAAAATAGAAGGCACCCTCCCACTTTGACAAGTTAGGAACTTTCGAGAGCTCATTAATGCTCTCTTCATGTAACTCCCCCACACTGGGCAGCCGTTGCAGGTGGCTGATAGACCCACTGGCGCCTGAGACAAAGGGCGCAGATTTTGGGTGAGTGGTCACTATCTTGACCCGGCCTCTGGCCTCTCAGTGTCCATCTATGACATCGACTTTTGTCCGCTGATTGGTCAGAGAGAGTTTCGATTCCATTTGAGCCAGAAAACATGTTTTTAGATGAGCGAGTCGGTTGCCAGATTTTGTTGAGATCAGCTCGTCCTCCTCTGCCTCTTCTCTCTTCATGATGTAAACGCACGAACCTCCGACAGGATGACGGACCGCACGATGTTACCCTCCACCAAGCAGAGCAACCAGGTGTCAGCCTTCCTTCCGAGATGTTCCGATCTGCCGTTCGAGGAATTCAGCCAAGCCAACAACGGACGATGGCAGAAACACGCCTAGCCCTTTAGATGCAAGACCGAGCTGTCCCGTCACAAGTGTGTAGGTGAGAAATTTCATTTCCCTTGGCCATAAAAGCGTTTTCCGTTAGGTACACTGTAGCAATGTCTTAGCCGATATAAAATTCGAACTCCCAGTCCCCAGTGTGTAAAGATGTTATTAGACTTTATGTTATTAGATTTTGAGATCACTGCATTTGTTGAACATTTATCCTTGAATAAATTCTTGTTATTGTTTATAATAAATCATTTGAGTCCCTCCTTCTGACCTCGCCTTTCTTAGGCCGAACTTGATTGCGGATGAAACCCTATTTGAGGTTCATAATCACGATTAAACACCTATTAATCTAAATTTCTGCTATTCAGCAGTGGCGCAGCGACTGCATCTTACCTTTATCTGCATCGTATCGAATCGTAAACCTTACATAAAATGCGGACCTTACATAATCAACAGAATTAGTTTGGCGCTGGATGCGGACCTTACATATGTAAGTGTGTTTATGTGTGTGTGTGTGTGTGTCATTAATTGTCAATTTCCCAATCATATATTCTTCTGCAAATTGGAATCAATAAAGGGGTCAATTATGAAGTTTATCCTTGGACGTTTCTTCTTAACTATCAATAGACAATATGATAAATCACAAAAATATTGCAAAAGCAAGGAAGTCATAAATGAGATAATCCTCTATTATATATTTTTTTCTTACACTAAAATAAAATTCCTAGCTTTATTTTATTTTGTTCAATTTGGTGTTTGTTTCTTATTTCGTGTATTGCATAGGCAGTTTCTTATTTTGTGTATTATTTATTATCGCTATTATAATATATTAATTAAAGCTCTATGAACTTCGATGTTTTTTATTTTTTATCAGCATTTATTGTTAAGTTGACGACTTTTGTAAAGATCAGGGAAAACATAATTGCTTTGCTCTGATTGGCTATTTGGTACTAACGAGATGTTATATCTCTTTCCTCCGTTGTTCGATTGGTTTAGGTTATTTCTAGTTCTGTATATATATGAGTATTGCTCTTTATTTTTTTTTTATTTTTTTATTTTTTTATTTTATTTTTTTTTTTATGAGGCACGTTCTTGACATCAATTTTGAAGATATTAGCAACGTCTCTTTCCCAGACTACTGGAAGATGTGATAATCTTATTTCTCCTTGTATTTTTTATTTCGTTTGTTTTTTGTTTCTGACAATCGTCAATCTTATTTTCTTTTTTGTATAATATGGAAGACCGCTTGGGTTGGTTAGACTTCTTGACTACCTCAGTGTATTTCCTTTGGAGTTTATTCTGGTTGGATGAGCTTTGTGAAAGCGCTGCTTTCGTCCCATCCTAACGAATGTACACTTCACTGTTCGATTGTCGATTGTCTGTAAATCATATAGCTGGGTCAACGAGGAACATAGCAACAAGGAAGGACGGAACCTAGGCTGAGGACGATCAAAACGGACTAGCTCTTCAAGGTATCACTCTACTCTCTTTACAGGTATCATTTCATTATTCTCATTTCACGGTGCGCCCTTTTCAGGGCGATAATCACCTTCTCTTACGTCTTATGTGCTGGTCCCTGGCGTTGGAAATAATATTCCCGTAAACCAGTACATCAAGACGCTCATTATCCTTCTGGGTCCCTGGCGTTGGGATTAATTTCCTCGTAAACCTAACTAAGGAAGTTTTCTCATATCATCTATTATTATTCTAATCATTCACGAGCGGGTCCCTGGCGTAGAATTAATTTTCTCGCAAACCTGACTTGTTCTTTTTTCTTAGAGCTAGGTGCGTCCTTCTTAGGACGGCTTCTTTAGCACACACCTAGCTGCGAGGGTACTCCCCCCCCCCTGGTTCTATACATTTATATATGATGGCTTCGTCCAAATTAACCAAATTGAAGTCGGCTAAAGAGCATTTGCTAGTGGTGGATGGTAAAACTGTGTCCTGTGAAAAGGCCTACCGGGATGCTAGCTTGGATGCTAGGTTTGCTGCATTTGAACTAGTGTTCAACGAAATGTTAAAAGCCCTCCGGGATGAAATAAACGCTAAGTATAGTGCACTGGAGGAAAAAGTCGAATCCCTACACAAAAGTTTTGAGGAGAAGTTCGAAGGTATCAATAAGGAAATTAAGGACTCTCGTAGAGATGTTATTGACAACATAAGCAAACTTAAGGGAGCTTTTGGTAAATGCTCTGGGACTCCGAAGGCAAGAAACTCCACGGAAGATAATCCAGTTGATAACAGCAAGGTAAGTAATGTCTTAAAAATTATTTCCTCTTCTAATAGTATGGAGTCTATGGATATAATAGAAAATAGTGACTGTTCGACAAACGGTGGCTGTAAGAGAAGTCACTCTGACGGAACTGATGAAGAAGTGGATGACAGTCCCTGGATTGGTGTCACTAATAAAAAATTTAGAAAAGGCACGAGGATCGATAACCTAAAGACCGTCTCCAGAGTAAACGAAGAAGTCGTCAGCGCGTCTAGAATGAGGAATCTGAAGAATGGACAAGGTCGCTCGGCTAATGAAGACCATAGAATCACGAAGAGGTATGTACCGCCGATTATCATGCGGACTCATGGCGTCCCATTTAAGACGATTTTAACTGAACTCGAGAAGCATGTTCCAGTGGAAAAGATCACCGTTCACTCGGGCAGAGCTGAGACCGTCAAAGTTAAATGTGAAGACGAAGAAACGCACAACAGGTTAGTCTCTGGAATTAAGTCTAATAATATCTTAAAAATTCAGCATCATCAACTGAAGTCGGAGAAAGTCTTGAAATACGTCATACGTGATGTGGATATTACGTATGACCTCGATGACTTCCAAGAAGACCTAAAAAGAGCCAACTACTTCCCGGAAAAATTAATTCGCTTGAGGAAACCCAAAGGTTCCATTGATATGCCGATGGTTTTGGTTCTGCTCCCGAACTCCGAACACAACCAGTCATTGAAAAACATAACACGTATTGGACCGCTTGCAGTAACAGTGGAGGCCTTTCGAGGGAACAAGAAGCCACTACAGTGCTGCAACTGCCTGCGCTTCGGACACGTATCGATGGGCTGCACGGAAGATCCTCGTTGTAATAAACGTGCTGAGGGGCAGCAGTCAAGAGTTGCCCCAGGATCAAAGGACAAGACCCCCCAAAGTGCATCAGACGTGGTGGACAGCACACTTCAAGTTACACGAAATGTCCAAAATACCCCCAGGTTCAAAAGATGCCTAGTTCTAAAGTGACAGTAGGCAAATCCTATGCTGCTGCTGTGTCTATGCCGGAAGATAAAGGCCTCAACATCAACGACCTACCAGGTATGTATAAGCAATTAGGACGTATCTTTCATCTGTTTTCTAATCTAGGCAAAAGTTACCCACAGTTGAGTGGGCTCCTTAACGACCAACTAATTTTAGTATGGCTGCAAAAAGTTATACTGTAATCAACAAAGGTGAACTTCGGTGCGTGATATGGAACGCTAGGGGCATTCGCTGAAAGCGTATCGAGTTTCACAATTTTCTGTTAAAGCAAGAAATCGACGTTGCTTTCCTGTGTGAAACTCATCTCAAACCAAGCCAAGACTTCAAGCTACCTGGCTATTGTGTGTACCGTAAATATCGAATGGCTTCAAATACTGCAAGATGTGCTTCTGGGGGCGCTGCGATCATCATTAAGAAGGGAATTCAACACCAAGAATTAGTCTCCAAGTCTTATGCAGGTATGGAATCGGCCTCCATCATTATCAATGACGTCTCCTTTGGTGAAGTGAAGTTCGTGGTGCTCTACAATTCACCTAAACATTATCTTGCCATTAGTGAGCTTGATGAACTCTTCAGTGGTGACACTCCAGTCGTCCTAGCTGGTGACCTAAATGCCAAACACCCAAGCTGGAACTCCAGAACGCAGAATTACAACGGCATGATTCTCTATAGGTACATACAAGGTAGAGATGATATCATCGCTGCTGGACCTGTGGAGGACACCTACTACTGCGACCACTCCACTAGTTGTGACGTTTTGGACATCTCGCTCTTGAAGGGTTTCTTCAAACCGTACAATATCTTCACGATTGATGACGTTTCTTCTGACCACAAGCCTGTGGCGTTGAACTTTGACAATGTCGACATAAATTTCCGAGAGGAACTAATACATCATCAAGACTGGAAGCTCTACAAAGATATTCTTAAGGAATATGGCTGCCATCCCGACGTTGCTTACTGTACAGAGGACATCAATCAACGTGTTGAAAACATCACCAGATGTATTAACAGTGCCATAGAAGCTAGTAAGTATCCATCAGAGAATAAACCTCCTCATCGAATCCAACGCACTCCTGGAATCCAACGCCTAATTTCTGAAAGAAACAGGACTCGTAGACTATGGCAACGCTACCGTGAACCCTGGCTCAAAACCAAGTATAACAGGCTAGTGCGAAGAGTCCAAGAGGATATAAAAGAGCTTCGCGACGCTAGATGGAATGAAAAACTCAAAAGCTTGTCGGCTCGCGACAATTCCATTTGGAGTATGGTCAGAGCTTTACAGAAAAGGAAGAATGATATGCTTCCTCCACTACGTACTCCACAAGGTGACTATGTGCAAACTGATCAGGACAAGGCCCAAGTCATTGCAGATTCACTGGAAATGCAGTTTGTTACTCCTACCAACGATAAGCCCAAGAGCCAAATCATGTCTCAGCGTGTGGAGAAGGTATTGTCAACTCTGATGAAGTCCCACAGCATTTAACGAAGAACAGCATCGAGGATGGAGAGGTTGCCACCATCATAAGTAAACTGAAAAAGAAGATGGCTCCAGGAAGAGACAAGGTGAGTAATAACGCCCTTATAAATCTCCCGAAGAACTTTATTGACTATCTCACTAATATCATTAACGTCTGCTGGAATTTTTCTTACTTCCCTGTGGCTTGGAAGCAATCTATTGTGTTGAGTATCCACAAGCAGGGGCAAAATCCTGCAATTCCGGGGCTACCCACGATGTCCATAGTGTTGGAGAAAATGATTCTTGTCAGATTCCAAGACCACTGTCTAGCAAATGACCTCTTTCGGGAAGAGCAGTTTGGCTTTCGTGCTGCCCACTCTTGTCTGATGCAGATATAGAGGCTTGTTGAAGACCTGAGCACCCCCCTGAACCTCTCCAGGTACTGTGGGGTGGTATTTCTCGATGTCAGTAAAGTTCTTGACCAGGTGTGGTATGAGGGCCTTGTCTGCAAATTGATCAGAGACGGGTTCCCTGCCGATTTGAATTTGTTGGTGAAATCCTTTCTTTACGGCAGATCCAATCAAGCCAAAATTGGAGAAAATCTTTCCTCGGCCTATGTTGTAAAGGCCAGTGTCCCTTAGGGTTCTGTCCTCGGGCCTTTGCTATTTAATTACTTTGTACATGATTTCCAGAAACCCGATAATTGTAATCTGTATTTTTATGCGGATGATACTGCCTTTATGACATGGGCACACCAGCCGGCTCACGTTATCACTGGGCTGCAGTGCGCCTTGAAGCAGTTCGAAGACTGGTTTATCTGCTGGAAGTTGAACCTTAACGTCGAAAGTGCAAAGCTTTGTACCTCAATAGGAAGCTCAAGCGTCCCCCAGATTCTCTTGTTCTGTTCAATAAGAAACTCGACTGGGTGGACAACTACAAGTATCTGGGAGTGATCATTGACTCAAGACTCTTATGGAACCGGCATATGTCCTATGCTCTGAACAAAGCGAAGAGGGCTAAGTACAGCATAATAGCTCTCATGGGTTGCAACAGCGCCCTCAGCATTGAAAACAAGCTACTTCTGTACAAATCGATTATCCGGACCATACTCCTTCATGGCATGCCTGCGTGGGCGACTATCTGTAAAACCAGATGGAATGCACTACAGTCATTCCAGAATGTTACCCTGAGGACCATTGCTCAGCTGGACAGAAGGACGGTGAAAAACCAATCCATCCACATGGATTTAAACATGGCCCATATCGGAAAGTTTATACAGGATCTCCTTTTGATTATGATACAGAAGATGAAGACTCACGACAATAAACTTGTGATTGGAATACTGAAGAACTCATTGAATATGAACTGGCATACGAAGTATCGTAAACCGACGCACATTCTTGACGTCAATTTTGAAGATATTAGCAACGTCTCTTTCCCGGACTACTGGAAGATGTGATAATTCTCTTTCTCCTTGTGTTTTTTATTTCGCTTGTATTTTGTTTCTGACAATCGTCAATCTTATTTTCTTTTTTGTATAATATGGAAGACCGCTTGGGTTGGTTAGGCTTCTTGACTACCTCAGTGTATTTCATTTGTGAGTTTACTTCATTTGTTTATTTCATCCCATCCTAACAAATGTATACTTCACTGTTCGATTGTCTGTAAATTACTCACTGATGATGGATTTTTGAAATCCGAAATGTACATCTGAGTCAGTAAAAAATTTTTCTATATGGAGTAGTGTTTTCTATTTTCTCCTTTATTTACCCATTTTGAATTTGATTAAATAAATACCCTCTGTGGGGAAATTATGTCCCGTTACTCCAGCCAATTTGAGAGCGGGTTCGTCGATCTCGGTAACATTGTATCCCCACTTTATTATCTCCTATAACATGTCTTTGCCCAATAGCGTTACCTTGGCTCTATCTAGTACAGAGGGTAGATTATCCTACGAGGGAGTTTTGCGCCATCCCAGTAAATAACGACTGCTACGAGATGACAGTAGCAGCCGGGACCGACGGCTTAACGTGCCTTCCGAAGCACGGGGGGTTTCATGATGGAAGAGCTGCTGGCGGACAAACAAACCAGTGGCTGTCACCAACTGCTGGAAAACCAGCTATGGTCACTTGGCAAATGGGTCAGACTAAAGTCCTCCAACAGCCGTGCCCCAAATAGCTGTCCCACCAGCAGTGGCCCTCAAGCCCTGGCCGTCACCCAGCCAGCAGCTGGCCGCGCCTGAAGTTGCTGAACTCTATCGATTAGCAAGCCAACCGACGAGACAACCAGGCCACGGCCACCCCCTACCTTGGCTCTGCTGTCTACAAAAAATTTAACATTTACTTCCTCTAATTTGCCTTCAACCATCAATTCTTCGGGTTCTGCTGAAATGTGTGCCATCTGTAAAATTTCTCTTATATTTATTTCCTTCTCTTCTCTCCTGTCGGGAGGGGTGCTGTTCGCACGCTCTTGTGTATGAGTAGCCTGTTCTCTCACTATCTTTACGTTCACCTGTGTTTGCTTATTTTCCTTTTTCCGATTTCTTTGTAAATTTTTGTCACAATATCTGATAGAATGGCCTTCTTGATGACAGCAAAGACACTCTATTCTATGAAATGCTTCGTTTACACAGTCCCTTCTTTTATGATCAGGTAAATGGCAACGATAACAGATTATCGTTGACAACCAGATATGTTCTCTTTACGGTCCGCGTTTTTTGTCACATCACTTTTGTCATTTCCTATAGTTTTATATTTTAATTTTTATGCTTATCTCGCTTGTTTCACTTATTGGCCATTTCCTATGTATCATATTTTTACGCTCCTTGGTCCATCTGTACCATTTTTCTGTATATAAGGCCTGCGAGCCTCTTGTTGTGTACCTTGACAAAGCCGGGAATAAATGGCGAAACTAGTTGGTAATTCTATTGTCCATCTCTTATACTGTAAGGCCAGTACACACATTGTAAATAAGCACAGTATTATGATCCCTTCTGTATCCGATATAACAGATTAGCTCAGTGCGCTTTCTTCGCATTCCTCGCCCTGGCTCTGCGGTCGAACTTCGGCCTTGTCGCAGCGTATTTCTCCGTTTGGCCGGTCGGTGATATTCACTCGGCCTTCTTTCGCCTGCTGTTCGCGCTCTTTGATTAATTCTATTCTCTTTTATACATAATCTTTCCTCTATTTGCTTACTGATTTTTTCTTCCATCTCAGGGCTCAATGATATACTTGCTTCTCTCCCCACCTGCTTCTCAACTGGACTCAACACATAACCCTCCAATCCCCATCTCTCAACTTTCTTCTTCTTCCTCCGCTTGCTCTATAGCTTGTTTCAAAATTTCTGGTTTCTTAAACATAACAACTCTTCTCAAGGGTGGTAACAATCTTTCAATAAAATGTTCTAATATTCGTTCATTCAAAATTTCCTGCACATAAGCACGCTTTATCTCGGCTTGTGCCCTTTCTCCTACGATCTTACGTATTTTGTTTTATTTCCTAAACTCTGTACCCGTGTTGCATACTGGCGTACTGATTCCTTTCCACCTTGCCTACATTCTTGAAACAATCTTACGTTCACCCTTAAGCTCTTTTCCGAATCGCTCTTTCAACGCTTTTCTTAAAGCTTCATAATCACCAACTGTTCGCATTTCCTCATCTTCTCTGCAATAAAAATGCGCATCTCCTGCTAGCTTGATTTTTGTAACATTATATTTAGTATCTGTTCCCCAATTCATTACTTTTCTTACCTCATCCAATCTTAGAAAGAATTCTTCTGGATCCGTTGATCCATCATATGGTTTTATTTCGTCAGCTAAAGCAATGACAGGGGCCTGATTCATCCGCACTTATTTTGTTATCTTATCTTTAATTTAATGAAATACCACTAGTCCCTTTCTTCCGTCTCCGGACTTAATATCTATGACCCAACTTATATCTACTTAAATTTATCTTAATGAATACTTAACGAATGTAAAACATGTAAATGATGCAAATGATTATGCAGATTATACTTATGTAAACGCTCTTAATTGAATATTCTAATTAAATCGTGACTTCAACAAAATTTGTTTATCCTACAACATCTTGATATCCTGTCGCCTGCGTCAGTTATGTAAGGGTCGGGGGATAATATTCATAGAAAATGGTCGAGTGAGTAATTATGAAAGTTTAGAATAGACTGCGCCAGTGAATATAATATTCACAAATTTGTTTATGATAAATCTTATAGTTTATCCCATTTACATACTAGATATCTCCACACAGAGGGACGGCCAAAGAGGAAAGAATAGGTACATAGACTGATTTAACAAATAATATATAATGTTTATTAAGCATATAACAAAAGATATATAAAACAATAACGTTTAATGGTATGGCAGAATTGTAGATAATTCAATAGTGAAATTCAACTTGGTTAAAGCCCCGTTTGAGGTTCAGAAATAGAATAACTCATATAGTAATTAAGAATGGAATTGTATCAATTTGGATAATTATACCGTTTCCATAAGAAAACACAATTTTAGGTAAGGACTTGGTAATTTAAAGGTATATCTATAGGATACCATCCTGAATTAAGGTTTTATCATCTCAGAACGGATTTCATCCTCACCTGCAGTTTTGCCAGCATTTTAAGAATTCGGACGAACTAAAGCTTATGAGATAATGATCGGTCATTTCCTGTATAACAATAATTTTGTATCAGAATCAGTGATAATAAGCTTACGTGAGAATGTTATTCTAACTGTCAATTTAGATATTTAATATGTTAAAGAGAAACTGGCTATACAGAATTAAAGATTACTGAACAATAGTGACATGGAACAGACGAATCTAACTGTAAAATGTTCAATTACGAAATAATGAATATGATACAAGAATAACGGACTTAATAGCTACGAAATAACAATGAATGTAAACAACTGAATTAGAAGTTATGTAGTTACTAAATAAGGGTCTGTACCTAAGACCTAATGAACAATAGCAAATAGTTCAACTGGATTAATGCAGAATTTAGGGAGAGTATAAATTTAGCTGTGTACGAATCAAATAAAATCTTTAATGAACGTGTATCTGTCTTTCCCACTATATAATAAGTCTAACTAATCCAATCCCAACTAGGAATGTTATAAAAAAATAATATCAGGGTGTGTAAATATATAAAGAATTAAAGGAATGGCCATCTGAGACATGAATGAATATAGGCTGTACCGTGTCTTCTCAAATCTGTCCGCTTTGAAGTCGCTCTCGCTCTCTCTCTCTCTGCTACATCGGTTTCGGCTGGGGGGAAGGTGTCGTCTCGTCCAACGAAGTGGCTCGAAGATTGCTCATCTCGGTTCATGCTTCTAATACTGGAACAGGGTACCTTTCGAGGCTTGGTACGCATTCTCGAAATGACACTTGTAAACCATGAACTATTGAAATTGATTGAGCTGGTTCTCAGCTTAGCGGGAACTCCGTAAAACTCCTAGACAAAACGAGCTAACTAAACTTTAACTTGGTGTGAACATTTAAAACTTAGAACTTAAACTTTGATGCTAAAATAATTTTGGAATTTACCATCTGGAAACAATTGATTCCCAGACGGAGGCCGAATTAACTATAAAATAGGAATAGCCGCACTGCACACCCGGCTATGGGAATCGTTACATTTTTACTAACTATTTTTTCACTTAGTATTTCTGACAAAACAATTTCGATTTCGACAGCCAATCATAAGCTGGTCAACCATCACAAAAAATGTGAATCTCCCTGTCAATCAAAGTTTGTAGACACCTCTACTAACTGTTTCTGTATACTAACAAGATCTTTGCATTCACGTGATCATTTCTTGTCTCTTTGCTCACTTCAGATTCTAAAGTTCAATTCTTACATTCGTCTTTCTTGCTTTCTATCTGATCATCCGGTTATCAAATTTACTTGTCTAACTCTAGCAATACTCTTTCGGTCCTTGAATACGATTCTAACAAGCAAAACAATGATGTGTAACATGATTCTTACCTTCTCCCTCTTGGTCAAACACAAAATAATGATTCTATTTAGCGGCTCTAAAACCCACGCAGAAAAATATCTAACCCATATAATAAACTTTATTTAATTCTTTACGTTAAATCTTTACGTTAAATCCTTCTAAACTTTTTAAAGATCTAAATTCTGAATCTAAATAAACAATTATGAACGCGAATAATAAATGACTCATTTACATAATTAATCTGAATATTCTAATTCTGGCTAATTAATCCTCAAAAACCTTACAAAAGTGAGTTCTCAACTTAATTGTCGTTATTCGAACAATTCAATTCTCTCTCATACCAGATAGACGAGGAACGATCATCAAACAGAACGAGCGTCTCCTTGCACTTGAATTTTCTGAGGAGGCCGACGGTGAATGTTAGACCGCCGCACCGAGCAGGATTTCTTCGTGGACGACATCAAAATTATGAAAGCTCGGATCGACGTGAAGACTTCCGAATTAATGAAGCTTGGTGAAAGCTATCAGGCGAGTGATCCTGAATTATATCATTTTGTTAACGAGCCTATTGTTAGCATTTTCTGCTCAAGTCTTCATGCCGTCAATGTATGCTTGAACTAAAAGCTTAATCGAACCAGAGGACATTCGGAAAGTACTGATACAGTCTGGGAATTTTCAACCGCCCCATGGAACGAGCTAAATAGTCGACCCCCCCCCCCCCTAAACTGAACATTGCCCAGTTCAGTTTGCAAACTGTGAAACTACGACTTCGTTCGCAGAGACGAGTCACATACACGAGAGGCCATTCGCCAGGCCTGTGCATTCAGCTCCGGACTGCTACAGGTTGGACCAAGCCGTGATCGAGAAACAAGAGCAACATTAGACGCCAAGAACGATCGTCGGACCCAGGAGAATCCAGTGGACGTTACGTCACCGGGGAATTCGTCTCAGCCTTGAGCGAATTGCTGTAGCATTGAAAGCGCGAGCCCAGCGGAGATCTCTTCCTGGGAGCCGTGCTTGGTTACTCTACTTTCTTCGAAGGGTATGCAAACCTCTTGAATATAAAGCTTTTGGATTTATTAATGAGAAATTCAAATTAGGAAACTTATTCTAAAACTTTTGCCTGTTAAAAAACCGGTCTCGCGACCGATTATAGTATTTAAAGTTAGCTTAGTCGGAATATCTTTGCTAATTTCTAATCCGATATAATTATCTGATTTCTTGAGAACTATACGGATCACCCATCAACAAACCTGCTGTGGTCACCTTTTACAATACTGTGTTTTATCAGCGGTTTGGACCCACCACATTTACGATGCAACAAATACAAGTAGTGGCCTTCCACCTCATTTAAGACGATCGAAAGGCCATCAACTGAAAACCACGTCAACCACGACTACATGCTCCTAAATATTAAATTCAGTAATACGTTTGAAATTCATATTTATTAGATGGATTATTTTAAATTGTTTGATACAATTAAAGTATTCATTAAACAAACCCGTCTCCTCCTTCCATCTCTGCCCACGACTTCAAATCCTCTGGGACAGCATAATTAGTAACTCATTAAATTAAGTTTAATTGAATAAAAGTCGTGATATCCCTCCCTCACCTGTAAAGTCCGGTATTACCTCCACCTCTTCCATAGATATTGGCCACTTACTCGTGGTGATAGGAGGCGTTGATTCTTGTGGTGTCATTCTCGTACTATCGCATCCAGTGCCAATTTGGAATTACACTGTGCCTGATTGCGCACAGGTACTATGCCTGCATGACAAACAAATATTCTACATGACAAACAAATATGGTCGCTGTATCGGGGGACCTTTTTGTGGCAAATTCACTCCCTGTAATACAAAGTTATTGTGCTCAGCATTACGAACAACCCAACTGGTCACAAGCATCAGTGTGATTTGCCCCCTTGTGGCCCTTTAATTTGTTTGCCCAAATTAAACTACTTGCACAATAGTGGTCCAACATGTATTCACTTAGAACCCTCAATGAATCCACGTTGAAACTGACATATCCTTCAAATCTGAATTATTTCACATTTATTCGCCTAGATCGTATAATGTTCCTTTCTTTTATCTTACATTAAGTTGCGCCCACAATAACCATAAATAATCTATCTCCAACCCTTACCTTTTTTAAGGAATTATAATAAACAATCCGATGCTAAATTATTGCCTTGCAATGAAAGACAGAGTTCACTTTAATTAAAATTACGTTTCATTAATCAAACTTCAATTAATAAAAGAAAAGGGAATCAAAACCTTAAAAATATTAATACATTAGTAAAGTAATTCTAAGTGATATTGATCACGTTACAAGCAAAGTTTAATATGGAATATCATAAGAATGAGGAGGCATCTTTCCTTTCTTAACTCAAGTCAATCCCCTATCGTTCATTAACTTTATGCACGCCAATGCCAGCAAGCTTTAGCTTCCACCGCTAATTAGTCAGGTAACTTGAAAATTTCTAAGTAGCCTAACACTAACTTTCTGCTCCTTACTCTTTGCCCTGCTCTCCCACGTTGAGTGGCCACTGTATTTTCTGACGAACTCCACGATTCAACACTCCACACACACATACACGCCTCCGATGTGTTGTTTCCTCGATCCTGTGTGATCCTCAGCCAACGCCACCGGGCCGTATCACGACTCCGTAAAATGAGGTTTCAGTCGCTGTGGAGTCATTGATGAGACCCGTTTGAGCTGACAGAGGTATCACATCTCATTTTTCGAGACACCGAGGCAGGTGGCTTGAAGGAGTCTCAGCGACGAACAACGAGGGGCAACGACGAACAAACATGTTGGACTCGCAACGTATAGTGGAGAAATGCCACGTGTTAGGCACTTTTATCTTTGTTTCGAGTAACTAATATGGGGTAGGATGACTACTATGAATGACATTGACGATTTGCAATTCAAGAATCGCTGCATTTCTTTCAAATATACTAGATCAGTGCAATCGTTCATATCGAATCGATGTTCCCCCTCTCAAGTATGTTCGCTCTTTCTTTTCTCCCAGTTAGCTCTGGTCTGTTCGCTTCGTTATTTCATATAATATTACTGCAGGTTTTACAATTAATGCTAAAAAATTTCATTAAAAGATCGAATTAATCTGCTACACGTAATTATCACTTAAATGTATGAGAGACATTCAAATTTTGACTAAGTCCGATCTACGTGAAACTCGTTGGACATACACGGGCTAGCGGGGCATTCATCCCCCGCTATCGAAGCGTTCGGTCGTGGTCGTATTTCTCGGTTGTGTGGTGTTTACTTATCAATTGAATTGAAGTACAATAAATAAAGGAGAATATGGTTAGCTTTATCAGAATATTTCTTTTAATTTAAACTTTCCCCCTTTTATTGTAATTAATAAAACATCTGTAATGATAATGGCTTCAATCAAAGCATTATTAATAAAAAAAAATATAATCAATGTTCATAATTATGAGGTACAAGTTAGATTAATATGGTTAATATTAGCTATATACCAGAATTCATAAGTAAATGCAATAAAGTTATAACTTAAGTATGTCTTATTATAATTTTAATACAAAATTTGATAGTAAACTGATATATAGTTGCAGTAGTCGTGAATTGCATACCATTAATGGAAAACGGAATAATTTAACAATATATTTACAATTCATAACTATTTTAATAATAATGTACGTTTCTCTATAAATTTGTAATAATTTTTACTTTATTGCATTTGCTTATAAATTTATATCATTTAGATAATTAATATTCAAAATAATATTCCTGCATATCTCTATTTAATAAGTTTTTGCCTTATATGACTTGCTTAATTTGATTTTTTTTAAAATTCGCTCAGTTTATGAAGTATTTTTCAAGGGAACGCACCTCACCTTAACAGATAATGTCACATTAAATTAACATATTTTTTTTTAACTGTTTATCGCAAACATTTCAAAAATATAATAGGAATTTTCTTTCCTATTTTTCATCATTGAATTATTTAATTTGAAGTATGTTCAACATTATTCATTATATAAGTGTGAACATAAGTTCGTTTCAATCCCTAATGTTTGAATTTATGATAGCAAAAAGAAAGAATTATTTAACTCTTAAAATATGATCAAAATTTCTATAGCTTTTCTGATTAAAAAAAATAATAATAAAAAAATAAAAAACCATCGTTATAACCGATATTTAATTAGCTTTTATCTTTTAAAAATATTGAAATTGTAAATAAAATGCCTACTTTTCTAATAAAAAGAAAATAAGATATTTGGCAAATCTAAAAAAAGCCTGCAAGAAACTGGCATGTGTTTCTTACAAAATTTTAGTTCACAGATACATTTTATTAATAGGAAACTTTTCTGTATTCTCAGAAAAAGAAATTGATTAAAATAAAACAAACCAAAATATAAAAATGGAAATAAAATAAGAAAATAATGAAATAAAAATTAAAACAGCTTTATATTTAAAACTATTTTAATCTTTTAAAATTATAATTAATTATTTTTTAATTTTAATTATTAAATAATTATTTTTATCATTACTCAAAATAAAAAAGTAATGAAATAGTCAATGAGAAACTGTTTGTCAAGTCCATAAGTTTTTAAAATTTCGAATTCCTGAGCAAAAAAAAAATGAAAAGCATTCATACAAATAAACATAATCAAATAAAGCTACATGGGGAGCTAGGCCATGTTATCATTTCCATGGTTACATGACACTTTCCAGAGAACACGCCTCCACTTTTGCGTCACCTCCGCGACTCATAAAGCCCCGTTTCCACGAACCGAGTTTTTTTCGGTTCGGTTCGCGAAACTAGATCCGTAATGCCGTGGAACCGAAACTCGTTTCACCAACCGCGTTTGAAACTCGTTTGAAACTCGTTTCGTTCAAACTTGTTCTGAGAACTCGTTTCAGCTACGAAACTAGTTTCGCGTCGCAGCTCGCACTCGCAGTTGCACTTTGCAAAATGGCCGAGCTGTGATTGGTTTTGCAATTCTACACAAAATATGTAAATTATGATGCTGATAATAAAGCTAATAAAGCTAATTTGTTGATTTGTAAGCAGTAGATATTTTAAACGCTTAAATAGAGACACGTATAAAATTCTACGCCTTTGTTGGGCATTCATATTTGTTGACAGTCCCACAAGACATTGCATACCTCACTTCAAACAATCCCACAATGCAATCGAATAAAAGCGATAGAAACTCAGTTCGTGGAACTAGGCTGGAATTCTAAAAGTAGATCCGCAAATCTAGTTTGTCAAATCGAGTTTCCCGAATCGAGAATTCTCAGTCCGTGGAAACGGGGTATAAGCGACTCGTTTGAGACTATGGGCGTATGCTAGACGTGATTCGAACTGGCAGGAAACTCGACTCGGCTAGCGAGTTTGACTCGGATGAGACCCTCACGAGTCCAGCTCCTCGTAAAGTAGCCGTGATGCGGAAGCCTGACAAAAGGCCTTTGCAGCATAGGCTCTGCCCCAGATGGAACAGGAAAAAATGAAAGCGAGCAACGATTGAATAGAGATAATAATAATAATAATAATAATAATAATAATAATAATAATAATAATAAAGAAAGTAAGCTATAGTTAGTCATCAGAAAAATCAGTTTCACAAAGATCGTCATAGTCTTTAATACAGTTTAAAATTCTAAAAAGTGGATCAATATTAGCAATATTATTTTTCCATCAATAATGTCTGTGAGTTTCTGTTGGTCTTGGGGACACGAAACCAGATAAGTTCTAAGGATCGTGGGGCACACAATTGACCATTTAAAATCTTACTGAAAATCATTGTAAAATACGAAAAAACTATCAATCGGAAATTAAAATTAAAATTAAGTCTAGAACCCTGGTCACTAAATTTTCTAACTAAAAATTGGTGGAAATTCATTATTTTGCTCTCAAGTAATTTGACGCTCTGAGTCGCTCCAGGGTACCAAATCCACATACCATAATGAACTTTAGATAGAATAAAAGATTTGAAGAGAATTAAAAAGCTAGAAAGATGAATAAAAAAAAATTGCCATTCTTTTGACCAGACCAATTTGTCGGCAAACTTAATGGAAAATATCTATTTGTATACCAAAAGAGAGAGATTCATGAAAATTAATTCCCAAATCCTTCACATTATTTTCACGTTTTAAAATAATGCCGTTACTTGAATGATCGTGGATAAATCGAGTTGTCTTACGCGAGTAAATAACTACAATGGATTTTTCAGGATTAATTTGTAAACCGTTATTTGCGGCCCACTTATCCACATAATTAATTGTTCTTTGCATAATTTTACAATCTTCCTAGGAGTTTATGCGACTGAAAATCTTCAGATCGTCCGCGTAAAGTAACATCCTAATTCCTCTATTCGGATATCTCGGAATCCGATCTGAAATAAAAAAATTAAATAAGGTAGGCCCAAGAGGAGATGTTGTATGTTGTATACTTGAGCAACGTGGTTACCCCTACCTATGCATAGTTGACGAAATGAAAGACTTTAACGAGGCGAAATACTTGTGAAACCAATGGAGAAACGTATTTCACATAACCCGAGCAGTAATCACAAAGACGTTATAACGTGGATTATCGCAAACGTTTAACGTAACAGATGACGACTTAGATGTCAACCAATTCGGGCATAAAACATGATGCAGGACACGAAGACACTTTAGAGCAAACATTTATCATATCAGTTGCTGCTTTAAGTGATGGTCACCGTGGTGAACGTTATACTCTAGCAACGTGGTTACCTCCTGCCCACTCAAATATGTCGAAATGAAAGACATTAATGATGCAAAATACTAGCAAAATTAAAGGGAAACGTATTTCACATAACATGCCTGGAAATCACGAAGAATTTTTAGCGTGGCTTAGTGCGAACGTTTATCCCATGAGATGCCTGCTTAGATGACATCCAACGCAGCCAATGTCATGTTTGAGTTACGTGGAAACCGTTGCATACGCGTTTTGGCTAAAAATAAAACACCTTTAATCAGACGAAAACCAGTCAAACAAATTGGACGGCTTTTTTATTTGGTTTACTGTGGGTTAGTGCGAACGTTTATCGCATCAGATGCCGAGTTAGATGCCATCCAATGCGGCTAGTGTAATACTTGAACAACGCGGTAACCATTGTGTACTCATTTCCTGAAAAAGAAACACTTTAACGAGGTGAAAAAATCAGTGGACCTAAAGGCTGGGCAACTCGTATGAACCAAAAACAAGCGTATTTCATACCTGTCAATCATAGGTCAGTCTGGTACCAGAAGTCGTAAACAGCTTTTAATGACATCAAAAATTGTAAAAACTACGTTAAAAAAAGAAAAGAAAAGGGAACGAGTTTTGATCTTAACACTATGTGTATAACAGATTAAAAAAACGGGGCTTGACCGAAAAAATGTGGACCCTAGAGTCACAGAGAAACGAACTCAGACCATCACTCAACCAGTGAATGCTAACCTGATGTTCTACCCACTGGACTGTTTAGGGGGCAAACAATCAAGTAACAGTAAAATGTCATAGTGATATTTTAACCTAAATTTAACTTAAAGCACGTATAGAAGAATACCTATATTACACTATCCCTGTACGCCCTAAAAAGAGAGTAAACATTGAGTGAGTGGGATAAAATTATTTAAAACACAAGCAACAAACGGAACAATCAGAACACAGAAATCATAGAGAGTAGAAGAAAATTAAACATACATAGTGAGAAACGGTGTTTATAAAGTTTGCGATGTCGATCCGTTAATTTAGCAGCCCTGGGGTTATCAGTAGTCAATTGAAACAATGTACCAACAAAATTTACGAAGAGGCAGAGTTTAATTAGCCGAATAACCCTTGAAACTAATAAGGCAACATATTTCACATACCCTAACTGGAAGACACGACTGTTTTTTAACAGGGATTACCTCAAAACACAGTTAGTAGGGGATCTGCAACCCTCTTCATGCCAAACACCGTACACACAGCCCGAGTGGCTGAGAACAGTTATGTACAAATTTGTTTATAAGAACCCACTGCTTACACCTTTACGTATACTGTTGAAATAACAACAGCAAAGAAGATAAAATATCCTAAGTTTCGGCCCAAAAGTAAAAAGAATAGTTGAATTGAAGAATTGACAACTGTGTTTAATTAATTTCAGGAGAGCCATCTTTTAACAATATCAGTTAATCTGCTGCTGCTGTCGAAATGTATAGACAATATGAGTACGAATGCACGCGCAAACGTCTAGTGAACCATAACAATAATAAACGTATTTGAACGTTCACCAACGCCGAGAGTAAATGAAATCATCATCATAAAAAATCGGAGAAACTTAAAAGAAGACGTGCGGATGGTTGCCTTAACCTGTGCGAACCCTAACATTAATAGGAAAACGTGTATTTGAACTATGCCTCAGCTCACGCCACCCTTACTGCATCCTGTTGATGGTAAGAAATCAGCACAGAAAAACAGAAAAAATAAATAAATAAATAAAAATACGTGCAAGTGTGACTTGTATCAAAAGAGAAACGGAATTGTAGCATAAACATTGTATAATTGTATGCGTTGACAAATACCCCGAGGAAAAGATATTATTTAGCATTTGTATTTACGAGATATTAAGAAAGAAGAAACCTTGAAAGAGAGAGAGAGAGAGAGAGAGAGCTGAAGATAAGGTTAACCATATCGAATTGAAAGAACGAGAAATGCTGCATTTTTAACGATCACAGCAAATCATTTCAGACATATATTAGTAACGAGAAACCCGTATAACCTCGATAGTGTTGAAAAACAGGAAAATTTGTAATTTTAAACACACAATTTTAGCTTAAATTCACATAAAAGCAACAACTCACTAAGAGGTAGGGCTTGTCGGCTAAAAAAGGAACCCTTGAAAGACAATTTTCTTTTTTCAAACAGACTCACGTGGACGGAAACGCAAGAATAACAAACAGTAAGTTGATAGCTAAAATTATATAAACAATATAATTAACTGACCTTGTCAAACTGTGGATACTTGTGCACAGATGAAGGGCGGATACCACTTTTCCACAAAAAGAGATTTTAATCCTCATAGATGTATACATTTCGGCTACTAAGTAGCCATCTTCAGTATGAATCAAATAACAACAAAATTTGTACAAGTATTTATAAGAGAAATAAACCAATCAGAGAGATTTTCCAAAATTTAAAAGTCTAACAACCAAACTTAGAACCCGATTGGCTCTAAAACCGCGGACTTAGTAGAGAGCTAAGTTCCTCCTGGATCAGAATTGGAATATAGTTATTTTACAAAGTTTAATATGGGTTTCCATACTGTTAAATCTAAAGGTCCATTATCATGATTCATTAGTTTGTCTCCGTGATTCTTCAAGATCTCCATGGACTCCAAAAAATTCAATTTTTTGCAGTCGTCCACGACATGTAAAATCTTTAAGTTTTCCTTTTTCCATTCATGTCCTGTCTTCTAACAGTGTGGAACTTATTAGAAAATGTTATCATTCCAGACAATCACATCTTGGTGTCGTTTGATGTCACCTCCATGTTCCCCAGCATTCCTATAGATGATACTATAAATATTCTCGGAGACTTTTTAGACTTTAATGATATACCGCTAGCTCAGGTTAGAGATCTATTGCTGCTTAGCAGGCTATGTTGCTACAATAACTTCTTCCAATTTGACAAAAAATTTTATAAAATGGAAAAAGGTACCCCTATGGGAAGCAGCCTGAGTCCTTTCTTAGCTAACCTATTTTTGAACCATCTTGAAAATCTTGCATTTACTAAATTTTCCTATTTCCCGGAAGTCTGGTACAGGTACGTGGATGATGTCTTTGCAATCTGTAAAAGTGATCACGTAGACCAACTTTTAAACGACCTTAACAACTTATGTCCATCTATATCTTTTACTGTGGAAAGGGAACTCAACAATTCCCTCCCATTCTTGGATATACTTGTGCATAGGGGAGGAAGGACGCTAACTTTTGATGTATACAGGAAACCGAACTATGTCCCTGCTTACATTAGGAGTGACTCAAATCATTGCTTCGGCCATAAATTGGCAGCATATAACCACATGATAACTAGAGCTTTAAAAATCCCAATGACGCAAGACAAAAGGAAGGAGGAGTACAACAAGATCAAAGAAGCTGCTATCTTCAATGGTTTTAAAACTGAAACAGTGGACAAACTTATCAAGAGGCAAACTTTCAAGATGAAGATAGAAAGATACACAACCCTCACCGATTGCGCCCATAGAAAAGATAAAAGATTTATCAGTCTGCCCTACAATAGAAACCTGACTAGAGGCATTGAAAGGATTTGCAAGATGTTCGACCTGCAGGTTGCATACAGAAGCAGCCACACTCTCAAAAGACTCCTCGGCAACACCAAGGATCAAATAGAGACACATGAAAGATCCGGGATTTATGAAATCCAATGTGGGACATGTGATCTTAAGTATATTGGCCAGACCCGCAGAAGGATAGAGACGAGGATTAAAGAGCACTTTGATCACATTAGAAATTATAGACCAGAGAAATCCTCTGTTGCGGACCACATATTGAAGACAGGACATGAATGGAAAAAGGAAAACTTAAAGATTTTACATGTCGTGGACGACTGCAAAAAATTGAATTTTTTGGAGTCCATGGAGATCTTGAAGAATCACGGAGACAAACTAATGAATCATGATAATGGACCTTTAGATTTAACAGTATGGAAACCCATATTAAACTTTGTAAAATAACTATATTCCAATTCTGATCCAGGAGGAACTTAGCTCTCTACTAAGTCCGCGGTTTTAGAGCCAATCGGGTTCTAAGTTTGGTTGTTAGACTTTTAAATTTTGGAAAATCTCTCTGATTGGTTTATTTCTCTTATAAATACTTGTACAAATTTTGTTGTTATTTGATTCATACTGAAGATGGCTACTTAGTAGCCGAAATGTATACATCTATGAGGATTAAAATCTCTTTTTGTGGAAAAGTGGTATCCGCCCTTCATCTGTGAGTAAGTTGATGTTAAAGAGAACGAAAAAATTTGATTAAAACAAAATTTCAGTCGAAAGAGTAACAAGGCCCGAAACGAATGCAACTGTATCTAGTCAGATTGGGGTAACCGATGGATAGATAGATTCGCTATTATCTGTCTGTTGGTGCTATCATTACATTAACCCTTCTTAGTCAACAAAGCAGTGTGTTGCTAAAAGCAACCTTCGGTGTTCACAGCTGCACGCGGGCATTGTTTGAGTCGGCTCACAATGTGTTTGCCACGCCAAGTGCGGGCTGAATTTAGGAGGAAGGATGTGTAAGCGACTGAGCGACCTGCTTATACAATAGACTTATGAGCCACTAAAACCAAGCGAGGAAAGAGAAGACCTCAAACTCTCCCCCTATCTTACAATTTTGCTGTCTTGCCTACTAACAAAACATCCCAAAATAACCAAACAATAGAAAAAAAAAGAGTAATGAAGCCTGCTTTAACAAGTAACACTATTGACCTATGCCCCTCAAAAATGTAAACTTTTAATACCTTAAAAGCGAAATTTGCACTTAAACGTTTATTATGCAATGCAGATTAACTTAGAAAATTTAACATTTGCACGAGCCTAAATACATTAACAGTAAAGTCAGAATTTTGTTTTATTTTATTTTATTTTTTAGCACGTCAGTTAAAATTATAGGGAATAATAACTTTTCATCATCATGATCAATATTATTTGTAATTATTTTTATAAGAAATCAATGCAAAACAGAAAAAACAGAGATATGGAAATGTGGAGATAAATTTTCCAAGGTAACGAATGATCGCGAGAGCTAATAAATGAACAAGTCCAACCGAACATGTGAAACAATAATGCTATTGTATTAAAATTGAAACACTGCATTTTACATTAGCAAAATGCTGCAACCCTATGGAAGAGACAAGGATTTTTAGCTTAGATTAGCGTGAGCCTTGATTACAGCTGTTGTCAAAAAGACATGTTTTTGTTAAACAAGCAGGAAATGTGTTGCTGAATTCCTGAATATTATAAATAAAAATTAAATAATATTAACCTTATTAATCTTTTTATTATTTCTATAAATTTGTTACACTAGGCTTCGTACGGCCTGTGGGATAAGAATTACATAAACTTTTACAAATAGGACAGGCTTTAATTTAGTTGGGAAAAAAGCACGAATGGGGGAACACCAATGCATCATAAGCAAAACGTATATCGCATACCTGTGCTAGAAAATGCAAGGAATTTTAGCCCGGAATAGCTTGAACACTGATCGTAATGTCAAACGGTGCTGTACTCCTCGCGAACACGCTAAGCCTAGCCCTGCCGAATTGTGTGATAGCAAGTACGTACGTTTTTGTTTTGTTAATACGACAGATTTTAATTAGATGAAAAAACTCTGAAAGTAATGTGAAAACATCAATGCAGCACAAACAAACGTAATTCAAATACCCTGAATTGTCAGATATGTTGATTTTTAGCTTGAATTAGCCTGCGCGTCAAAAGTAGCGACTGACACCGCTATTAGGCCCCGTGCGAACACCTCGACATCAACTGTGTGCAAATATTTTAGCGGGAGAGAATTTAATTAGGAGAAATACAAAAACAAAATGATGAAAGAGCAGGGTAACCCTAACAAAGTACAGAAAAACATATCACATATATCTTTGGCTGAAGACACAGTGTTTTTAAGCAAACACAAACACGTGAACAATGCAACCCTGAGCGAACACGCTGAAGAACAACGCCCCAGCGTCCGTGGCCTAGCAGCCAGCACCATCCACGCGACAGGCGCACGCACAGGCGCAACATCTATTACCTTGCAACACATCGTAAAAGGGCAGTGAAACGAACATACATCTCCATGACAAACCTTTAAAAAGTAAAAATCAGTGTAATTAGACAGAAAAACAAGCCACCGAGGACATGTCATTGAGAAAGTATGCTCGTGAAGCAATGTGGACGTGATTGCCTATCCCAGAAATCACACGCGAACGTCATCAACTCGTGAATTGTAGAGTGACGCAAACCAAAAGCACAGTCTACGTACTGCCTTTATTAAGGAAAAAATATAAAATTCAAACTGTATAATAAACCAACAAGCGCGCGGCTTTAAGAACTTAACGACTTGTGACGAATGATGTTAAATCTTCGCATGTGACCATAGCCTTAAATTGAATACAGACTTTTTGCACTATAAAGAGTACCAAGTATATCACTCTCATATCCTAATACCATAACTGAACAGATAAGTTGTATACTGTATGAGAGAGAGAGAGCGAAAACAATTTTTAGAATACAATGTTAAACAACCTTTTGCAAACTTGTATTGGTTATGTAGGAGGAGGGAGAAAGAGAGAGAGAGAGGGGGGGTGGGTGACTGAATATCGCGAGGTTGGGGAATCAAACAACGCGTTTATCAACCTCTGTGAGCCAAAGTTGTGCAAATTTGCATAGAGAGAGAGAGAGAGAGTCAAGTATGCCTCAGCAACATTGAGAAATGTGAAATTTTTATTTTTATTTAACATTTCAACCAGGTTCAACCCTGAGAAGAAAAACAACCCTTCATGCGAGGAAAGGCAATCAGTGAGAGAGGCAAAAATGAAAATAAAACAAATTTCAAACAGCCCAGCTTTAAAATAAGGTAAAAAGTTAGTGAATATGACCCTTTTATCAGGTTGTGTGACCTAGTTGTATTTATAAGCAATTATATGAGACTTCAGACAGCATTAGTTCCTACTCAGATGCACACTTGTCAATTGAAACAATGTAGCCGTTAGTAGAAAATTAAAAACAAAATACACATTGAAACAGCAGTCGTTTTATTTAGAAGAAACTGTAAAATTGCTCGGAAAAAATTTGGTTACCTGAGAAACAATAGTGAATTAGTAATAAGGTGATCAAATTGAGGTGCCAGTATACCAACCCCTACCCATTTAAGTGGGTATTTAAGCGAGTCAACAGGTGTTCACTTGTAAGACAGAATCACCTAAGTGGATTTTGCTGAGAGCATCAGGACCCCTCTTATCTGCCACACTGGTGCAAGTGCTCAGCACCAGGACCAGGGGTACATCAGAGGATTATGAAAAGAATTTTATTTCAGCCTTAGGCCACCTGAACATGGCTGCCATCACCTGATTACCTTACCATCAGAGAAGGGTGTGCACAACAAGCTGTGTCGCCCTCTGGTGTCAAAACCCCCCAAAAAGACCACACCCAAAACAGAGGACCAATGCCCAAAAAAGACCACACCCAAATAAAGACCAACGCCCAAAAAAAGACCATACCCAAATAAAGACGACACCCAATAAAGACCACACCCAAAACAGAGGACCAACGCCCAAAACAGGGGAGGGGGTGGGTGGTCACGTGACACGAAACCTGCACGCTGATTGGTTGAACGCCTGTGACGTCAGGAAGGGGGGTGGAGGGGTGGGTGGTCACGTGACACGAGAAATGCACGCTGATTGGCTGAAATAGGCCACGCCCACTTCATTAATATGCGACCCGATCAAGTCCTTATCTACTGGGGCAATTCCATTGCAAACCAGTGTAACTAGCAAAGGACCCGGGATAATTACACTTGTAGATAAACAGAACAATCTCAAAGCGCTAAATTATAACTCCAAATTGGTTAAATAATAACTCCAAACTGGTTACATTATAACTCAATCAATGCAACACAGAGTGAAGGGACTACCCATTCTACGAAAACTCCGAAATACAGGAATTCTAGGTGATATACCGGGGCGGTATTTAACTTCTTCTTGACTTGCCTCAGATTAAAACAATGACCATCTTCACGACCGAGGAACATCACTGGATACTTTGGACCCAACTATTTCCTGCCCTTGCTGTAGAAGCTCGTATACCCTCTTGCTCAATTCAAAACTCCCATTGTCCCGATGTTTCCAATGCCCATGTAGCCATTTCGGTTTCAGTTGCAGATTTTCTCTGGCCAATACTCGTTCTTTCTCTTTCATTTCCAGACCCATAAATTTTTACCAGTCGTCTGGACGTTTGATATGGAGCTCAAGGGAGACACATGTGACTCCTTTGCCTCCTCAATAGACGCGGGCTTATTTATGTCCTGTCACTGCATCATCATTTTATGATCATTATTAATAATTCTTGGAAACGAACTTTCAATCATCGCATTATCATCATCTGAGTTTCCAAAATATTCACATTCACACAGAATATAGTCAAAATATATTTTTATTTAATGTTTGGATCTGCCATGTTAAAAAATAAGCTAGGTAATATCCCTGATGTGGCTCGGGCACTTTGTATTTTTGATTAAATTTTCGAATATTTTAAAAATAAACACATAGAAACACTTTGAGTTAATACAGTAAAAATTCATCCTGAAAATTAAAAAAAAATTTTTAAATGATCACAATGACCTCTCCAAGTATGCCACTGGTATCCTAAATAATTTCTTAGTCACATAATCTTATTTTAGTTGTATACTTGAAGTAGTTGTAATTCCCACTCTGCACACTATGTCTTGAAGGAAAACTTGGCCATTCATCACTTTGTGTAGTCTAGCGGTCGCCGATTCTTCTATTGACGTGTTTACCATTTGCTCAATACAGCACGGAGCTAGAGGACTGCTTCCTGTGTCTTTTTCCACTCTTTCTCAATAGTCGCTAACTCTCCATTAACTCAGTTACTGATCATTTTTAAAGATTTTCAAGAAATTGTTAAGTACTACGAACTCTCAATTTTAAGAAAAGCCTGAATAACAGGAATTCTATGCATTGTTTTAAATTGAAGCTTATCTATATTGCACAAACTTTGCCTTGCATTGTTGGTCATGAGATATACAAGGTGATTATAATTAAAGTCCCTTTGTAAAAATGCTATAAAAAAAACAACCATGAGTCCGAATGACTTCAAATTTGGACTGAACATTCTTGAAGAAGGGGCATTTGATATGGGATAAGAAAAAAATAGTTCCAAAATTTATCACTAGATGGCGCTGTAAGCGGCATAACGGAAGCGGATTCAGCTAGAAGTGACATTTTGAATTGAAATATGACGAGAACGCCATGAGGCCTGCGTTTTTATAACACATGCAATGCCTCATGCGCATGCGTATCTTTCAATTTGCTTAGTACAAATCCTCCTAGGCATAATATGCCGCTTACAGCGCCATCTAGTGATAAATTTTGGAAATTTTTTTTTCTTATCCATATCAAATGCCCCTTCTTCAAGAATGCTCAGTCCAAATTTGAAGTCATTCGGACTCATGGTTGTTTTTTTATAGCATTTTTACAAAGGGACTTTAATTATAATCACCTTGTATATTATTGATCCTTGCATAGTCTTAGTGCATTGCGTGTTGATACCATTGTTGATACATATTGTTGCACAAACTTTTCTTTGCATTTTTGGTCATGAGATACTGCTTCTTAATATATACTGCCATCATCATAAATATCGACTTATTATCGATAATTTTTTTTTTTTCGAGATCAAGTGAGCAAAATTTCATCAATATCGGAATAAAACTGTAGATTCGTATAAAAAACATGCCCACAAACTTTCTTTATATAGACACCTTCTGATGCCCGAGGACGCGGGTTCGACCCCGGCCGAGGACAATGAAGATATTTTCAGGGGGAAAATCTTGAGATCACGCACTTCCTTCGGAAAGGAATTAAAGCCGTTGGTCCCTAATGATCATTTGCCGGCTGCAAGTTAAAGAACCCTTGCGAGGCAAAATTTGCAGCTGCTATAACGACGTTCTGAAATGACCATGGCAGTTGAAAAGGACGTTAATACCAAACAAACCAAACCAAACCTTAGGGATATCTCTTACGGAAAATGGATTGTTGGAGGTCGACGGGCGCAGTTGAGCTTATCACAAATCACGAACTTCTTCGGGTTTTGCTGTGCCACAGTGTCAAGTGTATTCCGTGAATGGCAGTTATGCCAAAAAACAACCTCCAACAAACCCAACTCCAGACGAAACATGGCCGTGAATGAACGAGGCCAATGGCGACTGACACGAATTATCCACAGCAACAGAACGGGAACAGCCCAGAAATCGCAGCGCAGTTCAATGCGGGAGTAGACCAATCCATTTCGGAGCACACGGTGTGGCGCACTTTGCACCGAGCTGGGTATAACAACAGGCGGCCGATACGAGTATCATCACTGTCACCGCAAAATGGGATAGCGCGCCTGCTATGGGCACATAAGCATCGCCACTGGACACTGGATGACTAGAAGAAGGTCGATTGCTTCGACGTATCGCGGTTCGTATTTCATCATGCGAATGGCAGATTGCGCATCCGGCACAGACAGCATGAGGAAATGGACCCATCCTCTTAGCAGACAACTGTACAGGCGGGTAGAGGAGGAATGCTTGCCTGGGGTGTCTTCTCTTGGGACACCCGTAGACACATCCCTGAACGCGACACACTGCCTGAACATTGTTGCCGATCAGGAGCGCCCGTTCATGATGACTGTGTTCCCTTGTGGTGACGGACAATTTCAGCAGAACAATGCTCATTGTTGCCGTGATCGAATGGTCTTGGACTGGTTCGAGGAACATGACGCGGACTTCCACCTGCTTCAGTGGCCAGCTCGGTCTCTACCCGATCAAGCATTTTTGGGATGAACTGGAAAGAACCATCCGACGCCTTCCCATGCTACCGTCCAACCTTCACCAATTACGGGACCCTGTGATGTCAGCCTGGGTTGCTGTTCCTCTGCAACAATTTCAACACCTTCTGTAATCCATGCCAGCACGTATTCAGGCAGTTCTTGTCGCTAGAAGAGGCGCAACACGCTTTTAGCGGGGTGTCTGTAATAAATTGGTCGTTCAGTGTATATAGACTAGCAGAGGACCCGGCGTTGCCCGGGATAATTACACTTGTAGGTAAACAGAACAATCTCAAAAAGTTAAATTATAACTACATACTGGTTAAATACCGAGCGAAGGGACGATCCATTCTACGAAAAATCCGAAAAACAGGAATTCTAGTTGATATACCGGGACTTTATTTAAACTCTTCTTGACTTACCTCAGATTAAAATAATGGCCATCTTCACCACCGGGGAACATCACTGGAACAGTCTTTCTTATACAGGGTGTTTTATAATTGGTGTCCCGTCTTTAGGTCCAAATAACGACTCAAGGGGAACAAATTGGGGGAAAATGAATATTGATTTTTTGGTTTTAATGTCCCCTAATTCAGAATAAAAACATTTCACATCCCTGGGGGTGAAGGGGTAAATTTTGAAAATTTTAATTTTGTAGGGGTTAGACCCCATGTGTTATTTAGAAAGTTGTAAAGCATCATGTAAAATGTGGGTTTAGCAAAAAACCCGGTGAAAAAATCTCATCCCCTGCCCTTTATCGAGTGGATAAACTGAAAGGTATGGCTAGCTAATGTAGACAAAAACAGAAAACTCATTAGAAACTTATTAGAACTTTATTACTTATTAGAAAACAGTACATTTGAAAATGTATTAGAAAACAGTATTCTTAGCTTTTCAGGGTAACGACTCATTTATTCTCATTACTTTTCCAAATGTAGGCCCTACTGTTTTCTAATAAGTATGGTTTTTGTCCACATCGGCTAGCCATTGTCACCAAGTTTGGTGACAAATATTTGGCCCAAAACTCCCGATCGATGGAATCAATCCGGGAGTATGTTTGGTTTCGGAGTGCCGCTATCTATCGACGAAACACGGAGTTCGAGCTCGGGGTCGCACACGAGCGCGAAGCAGGAGCGTCGCGTAAGGAGAAAAAGGAAACAGCGCAGAAAAGTGCGCAAGCGTCGGGCTCTAGAGCGGGATTTTGAAAATCGTGGAGAGAGTTTTTGCCACGAAGCTGTTCGGACGGAAAAAGACGGCTCGGATCGAAATTGCATGAGAGAGCTGTCCGCCCAAGCAATGTTGGTGGAGGCGAGGCAACCAGGTTCTCGCCTTAATTTTTTATCCGCCTCAAGTGGCATTTCGCCCAGCGAAAGGGACAACGAGAGAGATGTCAAGTGCGCGGGAAGCAAGTGCGTTCGAGGGAACTTTTTAATCACATGTTTTTGTCCCATGTTAGCTGAGAGTATCGCTACGGACGTCGTCTCATCGAGGCCTTCGAATCAGCACGTAGCCGACCCAGCCCCGGAAATTTGTCCGCATTCTTCGGTGTGTTCCGAAGAAAATCTGTTTTTGGAGTCAGCCATCTTTGAAGCGCCGCCCCTCAATAGAGCGACACGAGTCCTCGTCGTCGCCGCTGGAATAGAAGCCGAACGTTGGAAGCGACTTCCTCAGCTGGATCGCCAACTCATTCCCAAAGGGTTAAGTACATGGATTACGCCCTGGACCCAGGAAGCCTTTTGGGTAGAGGGCTTAGGCTCATTTGTACCCTATAACAGTTTTCGCAGGTTGGGAGGCGGATGCCAGGTTTAATTCTACGGCTCATGTCCGTTCCTTTGACGCCGTCTTGGTGCTCCTCGCCAGCGACTCAGTTTTTGGCTTTTGTCAGACATCTGTTTAAAGAGGTCTTATCACAGATCCTAGGATTTCCTTTGGCGCTAAAGTGCGACAGGAAACCCGTTTAATGCCTGTTTTCATTTTTGTAATGGTTTACAACCATTCTTGTTTTTTTTGTTATGCTTTAAATTGTGAACGGAATTTCGCTTAGACGAATACCCGTCAGGGCAAGGCGCAAGCCTTTTGTGTTTCTTGCGCTTAAGCAAGATCGCCGCCCTCATTATTGTTTATTTTTTTTATTTTAATTGAATAAACAATTATTTTATTTTATTTCCGCCATAAGTCTATGCTCTGTGTCTTTGCTCATCTTCCTAAATTCTTCCACTGTGCATTACTCTAAAAATACGTGACACAGAGTATAAACTTTTGGCAGGCGTGGTATCATTCGCGTGGTTCGGCCCGGGTTAAGTAATTTTTATTCCCGCCCAACCCTCCCTTATTTAGTCAAAAAAAAAAAAAGAAGAGAATAGGGGAATCAGAGAAAAGTTTTAGAAGCTTCTGGGTAAACGGTTTTTATTGGGTTAGTTAGCTAGCCATCCTTTGGAGGTTATTGTGGCCCCCTCCTGTTCTAATCAAATCAGCGTCCAGTTTTTGGTAAGACGCGCTTTCGCAGCGTCCAGTTTTTGGTAAGACAAATTTTATTTTGTCACTCCCGTTTACCGGAAGTTCTTTTTCTCTCGTCCCCACTAGTGTGGCTTTGGTTATTTTGTATTTTTGCAATCAGGCGTATTTTTGGCTTGTTAAAGGTTGTCTTTCTCTTTGGCTTCCAAGCTTAACAGATATCTCTCCCTCTCATGTGCGGTTCGCTTCCATTTCTAGTTTATCTATTGACCGGAAGTGTAGCAATTTCTCGCGTAGAGTGAGAGAGCGCGTCGTTGTCAAGGCAAGTTCTTATTTTGGTTGTCTATCGTGTTTGCTTCAGTCAGAGTATAAACTTTTGGCAGGCGTACGCTTACTAAATCTAAATTGTTTGGCTGAGTTCAAAATAAATAACTTGATCCTACGTGTTAATCTAGCTGGATTTAGGAGTTTTCTTAGCTTTGAATTTTACCAAAAATTCTTTTTTTTTTAACCTGCGTTATTGGTTTTCAGTTTTTGTGTTCCGGGTTAGTTTCTTTCTTATTCTTCCGCAATTTATTCTTCTATTAACTATGGCTAAACAGGGAGAAAAACAGGCCCGGTTACAACGCTCAATTTTTACAGCTCTCAAGGAGGTTCGCTTCAAAAATCAAAATTGGGGGCAATTCAATGAGTGCTTCCAACTTTTGGCGAAGCAACTGCCCAAAGTATCCGAGCAACAAAAGACTGTGCTCTATATTGAAGCGCTTTCTCCTACATTACAGCAAAAGCTGAAAGCGAAAAAGCCCGAAACGCTCAAATAGGCCCAAGAATGGGCTTTTGAATTTCATCAGAAAACAGGATGCAGCCAGCAGGCTGAAACTAACATGTTGGCACTGTCTTCCTCATCTTGGAAGAAGGACAGTAACCTGATAAAACAAATTCAAGAGCAATATTCAAAATCGAGAATCACAAAAAGCCTACTGGACAATACAAAAAAACCTTATATTGTAGAAGAAGGCCTAATCTATAAATTAGATCGATGGGGTAAAAGATTATTACTTCCCACGGATAAGAAAATTTTGAATAAGATTTTAGTTCTGGCCCACAGTGAACCGACATCGGGTCACTTGGGTGTCTATAAAACGCTTCAAAAAATTTGGCGCCAGTACATTTGGCACGGCATGCAAAAAGACGTGATGGCATTTGTTCAAGCATGTTCGAAATGTCAGGCCAATAAGATAGAGAGGAAGAAAGAATACGGTGAACTCCAGCCACTGGAGATACCACCACATCGCTGGCATACAATTGCCATCGATTTTGTCCTCCCCCTTCCTCGATCGGCGAAGGGCCATGACGCCCTATTAACAGTTACGGACAAACTTACAAAAAGAGTCCGACTGTTACCCTGTCACACTAACATTACTGCTGAAGAAACGGCAAAACTACTAGTGGACCAAATAATTAAAATCCACGGTTTTCCGCAAGCTATTGTTTCGGACAGGGATGTGCGATTCAACGCCGATCTATGGAGATTTATTTTTAAGGCACTAGGGACTTCTCTTAAATTCTCGAGTGCCTATCATCCCCAGACCGACGGACAGTCCGAAAGGACTAATCAGACTGTCATACAAATTCTTCGAAATTATTTAAACTTGGAGAAATCGGACTGGGATGATTTTCTCACAGCGGCGGAAATTGCAATTAATGCATCAGTTTCCGAATCCACTAGGATGTCGCCCTATTTCGCCGACCTAGGAAGGGAGATTGTAATACCTCCGTCTATCAATAAATATGTCAATATTAGTGAGCAAAAAGGGCCATATACAGCCCATTTGCTTAAAGTGTTGCGCGAAGCGCAAAAGAATATCGCCAAGGCCAACATCAAGTATAAGAAATGGCACGACAAGCGTCATTCGGTTTGGCACCTTAAAGTAGGCGATAAAGTTTGGGTGGCCACATCGCGTTTAACGCTCCCAAAACACAGGGTGGGAAAGAAACTTTATAGTAAATACCAAGGTCCATTTCCCATAATTAAAGTCATTAATCGAGTTACTGCTAGAGTTAAAATCCCTTCAAAATGGGGAGGAACAAAAACCCTGCACTATTCGTTTTTGAAAAAACACCGGGAGAACAAATGGGTACCGGCGGATCTACCCTCTAAAGGACCAGGCCCTATTAAAGACCCACTTTACAAAAACGTTTTTCAAGTCCAAGACATTGTGGACGTCAAAGGCTAACCGCCTAATAGGCAATTTTTAGTACAGTGGGTGGGATACCCTCAGCCATCCTTGGAACCTGAGGCCAATCTGCATAGATGCAAGGGCCTCGTCGCCAAGTTCTTTGCAAAGCAAAGACAGAAGATCCCGAAAACAGCAGCGCATGTTACTTTGTCAAGTCCAGTGGTGCAAATCGGTATTTCGCACCAATGTACCATTTCACAAAGGTCTAACAGCCCAAGGGAAAAACCGATTACTCATCATAACAAGGGGGTCATTGAAAGGCGAAACTTAAGTGGTTCACGCGTTTTTACTCGGAGCAGGGGGGCAAATGATATCCAGGTCGACAGAGCGCCCTGCGAAGGGGGGGCGAGCGTGTCACCAAGTTTGGTGACAAATATTTGGCCCAAAACTCCCGATCGACGGAATCAATCCGGGAGTATGTTTGGTTTCGGAGTGCCGCCATCTATCGACGAAACACGGAGTTCGAGCTCGGGGTCGCACGCGAGCGCGAAGCAGGAACGTCGCGTAAGGAGAAAAAGGAAACGGCGCAGAAAAGTGCGCAAGCGTCGGGCTCTCGAGCGGGATTTTGAAAATCGTGGAGAGAGTTTTTGCCACGAAGCTGTTCGGACGGAAAAAGACGGCTCGGATCGAAATTGCATGAGAGAGTAGTCCGCCCAAGCAATGTTGGTGGAGGCGAGGCAACCAGGTTCTCGCCTTAATTTTTTATCCGCCTCAAGTGGCATTTCGCCCAGCGAAAGGGACGACGAGAGAGATGTCAAGTGCGCGGGAAGCAAGTGCGTTCGAGGGAACTTTTTAATCACATGTTTTTGTCCCATGTTAGCTGAGAGTATCGCTACGGACGTCGTCTCATCGAGGCCTTTGAATCAGCACGTAGCCGACCCAGCCCCGGAAATTTGTCCGCATTCTTCGGTGTGTTCCGAAGAAAATCTGTTTTTGGAGTCAGCCATCTTTGAAGCGCCGCCCCTCAATAGAGCGATACGAGTCCTCGTCGTCGCCGCTGGAATAGAAGCCGAACGTTGGAAGCGACTTCCTCAGCTGGATCGCCAACTCATTCCCAAAGGGTTAAGTACATGGATTACGCCCTGGACCCAGGAAGCCTTTTGGGTAGAGGGCTTAGGCTCATTTGTACCCTATAACAGTTTTCGCCGGTTGGGAGGCGGATGCCAGGTTTAATTCTACGGCTCATGTCCGTTCCTTTGACGCCGTCTTGGTGCTCCTCGCCAGCGACTCAGTTTTTGGCTTTTGTCAGACATCTGTTTAAAGAGGTCTTATCACAGATCCTAGGATTTCCTTTGGCGCTAAAGTGCGACAGGAAACCCGTTTAATGACTGTTTTCATTTTTGTAATGGTTTACAACCATTCTTGTTTTTTTTGTTATGCTTTAAATTGTGAACGGAATTTCGCTTAGACGAATACCCGTCAGGGCAAGGCACAAGCCTTTTGTGTTTCTTGCGCTTAAGCAAGATCGCCGCCCTCATTATTGTTTATTTTTTTTATTTTAATTGAATAAACAATTATTTTATTTTATTTCCGCCATAAGTCTATGCTCTGTGTCTTTGCTCATCTTCCTAAATTCTTCCACTGTGCATTACTCTAAAAATACGTGACAGCCATACCTTTCACTTTACCCACTCGATAAAGGGGGCAGGGCATGGGATTTTTTCACCGGATTTTTTGCTAAACCCACATTTTACATGATGCTCTACAACTTTCTAAATAACACATGGGGTCTAACCCCTACCCTTACAAAATTAAAATTTTCAAAATTTACCCCTTCACCCTTAGGGACGCAAAATATTTTTATTCGGAATTAGTGGACATTAAAACCAAATAATGAATATTCATTTTCCCCCACCTGTTCCCCTTGAGTTGTTATTTGGACCTAAAGACGGGACACCAATTATGAAACACCCTGTATAAACAGATTCTTGGAAACAAACGTTCCATCATCGCATTATCAGCATCCGAGTTTCCAAAATATACACATTCACAACGAATATACACAAAATGTATGTTAATGAAATGTTTGAATCTGCTATGCTACCAAATATGCTAGCTGATAATCCTGGCGTGGATCGGACTCTTTGTTTTTTTGATTAAATTTTGAAATATTTCAAGATGGCGCTGTATGGACGGACATGCGCTTGAGCTCTTCCTTTAACGTCTAGAGAATGAGAGCATGATACACTACTTGCTATTTATTCATATTCTGATTTAAACTATTATTTTAGTGTCCTCATTTCTGCTTGTTTATGCTGCTTTTCTAGTTTAACGGAGAACTGGATAATTGCGCATTTAGCAGATAATTGTGCATTCCTCAAGCGGCTACTACCCATCTCACCTTTATCTAACGTTCTTGGACTGTCTTATGCGTTGGTAAGCTGAACACTCCTGTTTAACTACACTATTTTTTATTGCTTGCGTATTTCATTTTAGTACAATTTTAATTAATCATGCCCCGCGAGAGTGAAAAGAATCGTGGCGGATCTAAACACGTTACTCTATGGCAATCGTCTACCGACTCGCCTAGTAAACTTCCAGTGTTAATCATTTGCCTTCACAAGAACGACAGGAAACCACTAATCCACATAAGATATTTATTAAGACGTATGCGCATCTCGACAGCCAAGCTGCCTTCTTCAGCGTATACAAAGAACTGATTTACTTTGTTCTGATCAGGTCTTTGTATACACTGAAGAAGGCAGCTTGGCTGTCGAAATGCGCATACTTCTTAATAAATATTTTATGTGGATTATTGGTTTCCTGTCGTTCTTGTCAAGTTGTGTCCACAGTTTCTGGCTCCATTTGCTCTCACTTGCCTTCACTTATTGAAAAAATTGTGCTTGCTCACTTTAACGATCCAAACTTCATAGATTCTATTGTGTCAACTATTACGGAAAAACTTGATGAAAAGTTAGTTCAAATCACCTCTAAACTCGAACCCCTAACCCAGGAAATGGAAGCTACCACCCTGCGTTTAACTCAATTAAATCAGCAGTTCTCCGATTTAAAGGTGCTATTAGACCAAGCGAAATCCACCCTCTATTCAAATGGATCCTCTCGGATGGGTGCCGCATTTACGAAGTTGGACGATTTGGAGCAGTATTCCCGGTGCTCTAACCTTCGAATAAGGAGTGCCGGAAAAAGCTTCTGAAAACTTATTGGTATAATCTCCGATTTATTTAAGAATAACTTAGAAGTTTCTATTTCTGCATCAGATGTTACGGCACTGCATCGTTTAGGTCCTCAAGCTGGAGCTACTGCACGGCCAATCATCGCCCAATTTACATCTTCGATTCGTGACACCACACTAAAAAACAGAACAGAATCTCTGAGGTACCTCCTTTGTAATATTAGAGGACCTAACTAGATCCCGCTACCAATTGTTACGCAAGGCTAAGTCTGTATTTGGTCCCCACAACGTTTGGAGTTACGGCGGACGGATTTTTGCCAAAAATCAGATGGAAAGCCTATCTTGCTCACCTCTCCTGACGATCTTAAATTACTACACCAATAGTTTTTTGCTCAATTATTCGTTTTTTCTTCTAGATGATTATTTTCTTTAATTCTTATTAGTTTTTATCAATTCTCTAACTTTTTTCCCTGTTATTTATTTTATTTTATTTTTTATTTTTTATTTTTTGCTGTTTTTTATTTTATTTTTATTTGATATGGTCCCTTTCAAATTTCCGGTTTCTATTAACACGGAACACACTTATTTCTTCTAATTCTAACCCTGAAATTGACGGTAATTTATCTTTACTTTATCTCAACATTCGCAGTATGCGAGCTAATTTTTCATCTTTTTTAGCTAATCTCTATTCATTAGCTATTCGACCACAATTAATTATTCTCTCTGAGACATGGTCCCATGAATCTCAAGATATCCCTGCTATTCCTGCATATCAATCTACTTCGATTAATCGCACAAATAAACGTGGCGAAGGCATTTGTATTTATCTTTCTAAGGCCTTAATTTTTACTGTTAATTCTAATTATTCACTTGTTTCCGATGATTACGAATTTTTGACAATTAAGGTAAATAATAAATTTGTTACCGTTTCTCTCTATCGTCCTCCTTCTGGTAACTTTTCTTCTTTATTCACTTTTTTATCTTCGGCCCTTCTTGATTTGCAGCGATCCAGGAAGTCGTTAATTCTGGTTTGAGATTTCAATATTGATCTTAATAAGCCTTCCTCTTCACTTAATCTCCTTTTAGGCCCTATTACTCGGTCGGGATTGTCTCCTACTACCTACTCTTTTTCTCATTACTCCTCCTACCATCATACATACTCGGCCATTGATTCCTGTTTTTTTATCTTAAACATGTATATCAAGTTTTTAGCAACACTCTCGATATGTTAATCTCCGACCATTTTCCTCGTTTAACTAAATTTAACACTTATATTTCACCTGTTACTAACTTAAACGGATATATATTAAGAGAAGGACGAGACACAAGAACCCTGGAATACAATAAATGATTAATTTAAATTTAAATGTGTTCAGTGGTGAAAAAAAATGAATAAAAAATTTTCCTTTTAATGGGGAAATTCGTAAAATTAATAAAAACAAAAAAATAAATAATAAATTAAGTCACCAATCTTGAAAAACGATGAAGAAACTTGTGAGATGGACGAAAACTCAAAGGATGTAGTCTATTGAAGATGTTGTTGATAGTAAAAATAAACCCAGTCTATTGAGGATGTAGATGAAGTCTTGTGAAGATAATGTTGATAGGGAAAAAACGATGATCTTGAAGGGGAAAGAGATGAAATTTTGAAGAGGATGATCGAAATATTTGGGATAAAAATTTTATAAAAAAACGTTTTCGAGAATATTTCTCATCATCAGTTGGATTATACATTTTTGAATGGTGAAAACAGTTGAAATAAAAAAAAATATATAAATTTTATCCCAAATATTTCGATCACCCTCTTCAAAATTTCATCTGTATCTCAAAAACAACACTTCCTTCAAGATCATCGTTTTTTCCCTATCAACATTATCTTCAAAAGACTTCATCTACATCCTCAATAGACTGGGTCTATTTCTACTATCAACAACATCTTCAATAGACTACATCCTTTGCGTTTTCTTCCATCTCACAAGTTTCTTCATCGTTTTTCAAGATTAGCGACTTTATTTATTATTTACTTTTTTGTTTTTATTAATTTTACGATTTTCCCCATTAAAAGGAAACTGAACACATTTAAATTTAAATTAATCATTTAAACTCCTTAAAACAATAAATAATAGTTATTAATTAAAAATACATATTAAATAAAAAATAAGATATAATAAACAAAAATAATTAATCAAAATCAAAATAAAGAGCTGACGTTTCGGATAGAGACTATTCTTTATCAAAGCAAAAAAGGATAATTCTCTAATAGCAAATAGAATATTAAAGAATTATCCTGAAGTTATGAAAGTTGTACGACAATCAATCGACAATCGAGCAGTGTCGTGAAAAGAAAGACGCGAGTGGTCAGGAGCCAAGCTCACTTTGCACGCTCGCCCAAAAAGTAAACCAGAGGAGATACACTGAACTGGGAGAGAAGCCTGATGAACCTCTTTAGTCCTCCAGAGAATAAGTTCCAAGAAGGGACGAGAGTCAGATTGTAGATTGACGAATAGAGTCCCCAAAAATCAGCAGAATCTAAAAGATCCAGTAGTTGGGGAAGACAGCCTTGTTAACGTCATCAAAGCAGACATCCAGGATATGGCGGGGTCTTCGAAACCTGAGGGGAAAGTTGCATCCAGACATCCAGGATATGAAAGTTGTAAATCGACAATCGACAAACGAACAGTGTAATGAAAAGAAAGACGCGAGTGGTCCAGGAGCCAAGCTCACTTTGCACGCTCGCCCAAAGAGTAAACCAGATGAGGTACACAAAACTCGGAGAGAAGCCTGATGAACCTCTTTAGTCCTCCAGAGAATAAGTCCCAAGAAGGGACGAGAGTCAGATTGTAGATTGACGAATAGAGTCCCCAAAAAATCAGCAGGATCTAAAAGATCCAATAGTTGGGGGAAGACTGCCTTGTTAACTTCATCAAAGCAGACATCCAGGATATGGCGGGGTCTTCGAAACCTGAAGGGACCCTTAACAACGAGTGGGTGGTCCAGGATACCAGAAACCAGGGTGTTTTCATGATTCTCCATCTTGGGTAGCATGTTCTTCATAAGTGTCTGGACAAAGGTGCCTACGTGGGTCATCCTCAAATCGTCATAGATAGAGTGGTTGTTGGCAACTCTTCTGTCAAGTTGGGCAATGAATCAGAGAGCAACATTTTGGTAGGTCTGGAGATCCTTCCACCTGGATTTGCAAATAGAAGCCCAAGCAGGCATTCCATGAAGTAAAATAGTACGAATCACAACCTTGTATATCAAGAGTTTGTAATCCACACCAAGAGCGCTGTTTCGCCCCAGAAGTGCAATCAAACTGAACCTCGCTTTCTTTGCTTTGTTAAGCGCATATTGGACTTGGTCGTTCCAATTTAGTTTGGAGTCGATCATGACACCAAGATATTTGTAGTTTTTTACCTACTCAAGTTTCTTGCCAAATAAGAAGAGGGGCTTTGGAGAGTTTTTGCATTTGCGAGTGATAAACATGACCTTGCACTTTTTGACATTCAGCTTTAATCGCCACTTAGTGAACCAGTTCTCGCACTGATGTAAAGCTTTTTGAAGTCGAGTGATGACATGTGCTGGGCTTCGTGCCCAGGTCATGATGGACCCGTCGTCAGCAAATAAGTAAAGATTACACTTTGCAAACTTGGGAAAGTCATGGATAAAGAAGTTGAATAAGGCTGGCCCCAAGATAGAGCCTTGGGGTACACCAGCATTAACATCGCAGGGTTCAGACAAGCAGTCCCCAACCTTAACACGAAAAGTACTCTTTGACAGGAAGAATGAAAGTTGTACGACAATTGACAATCGAGCAGTGTAGTGAAACGTTATTTGAGTTGCACTTGAACCTAAGCTTCCATAATCTCACCCTTCCTAAATAAATGCCAAGGGAATTACACTGAAGTAGTTAAGAAGCATGATGAACCCATAAAGGTCATCCATAATATGAAGGAGAAAATACCCCCTCTTGGTTGGAGGTGATTTTGATTGACGACTGTCAAGACTAGAAGCAGACCACTAGTCTATCTATATATATAAAGAAGGATGTTTGTGGGTCTGTGTGTACGTTTTTTATACAAATCTACAGTTTTATTCCGATCTTGATAAAATTTCGCATACATGACCTTCAAAGCATGAGGAAGGTCACTGTCTACCTCAGATTTCGGAAAAATAATAAATATCGATAAAAAATCGATATTCATGGTTATGGCAAGGCTTATTAATGAGAAATATCTCATGACCAACAATGCAAGGCAAAGTTTGTACAACAATAGGTATCAACAATGGTATCAACACGCAATTCACAAACGCTCTGTATGGACCAACAATCAATATCTCATGACTAACAATGAAAGGAAAAGTTTGTGCAAGTGTAATTATCCCGGGCAACGCCGTGTACCTCTTCGAGTATTAGATAAAACACGACCTATGAAGTCCAGTAATCTGGAAATAAGACATTATCAATGTCTTCAAAATTAATATCAAGTATATGCCTTGGATCACGATATCTCTTTCTATGCATAGGATGATTTAAAATGCCCGAGACTAGCTCGTTGCTATGATTTTCTATATTGGGCAGCATGGATTCCATGAGCCCTTGAACGTATTTGCCAATATGAGTCATGTTGAAGTCATTAGAAATGGAGGAATTGCGAACAATTCTCCGATCTTTTTGCGCAATAGTCCTAAGGGTAACGTTTTGGAACGTTTGCAGTTCTTTCCATCTAGTCTTACATATTGTGGCCCAGACGGGCATACCATAGGTCAAGATAGTCCGAACAATGACCTTATAGAGTAGGAGTTTATTATCAATGTTTAGAGCACTATTCCGGTCCAGCAGAGCAATCAAGCTAAACTTGGCTCTCCTGGCCTTATTCAACGCATAAGTTGCGTGGGGAGTCCAGGTAAGTTTAGAGTCAATAACAAGACCAAGATATTTATAAGTTTCAACCCGGTCCAGTTTTTTGCCATATAGTGTTAGAGAATCTAATGATCTCTTTCTCTTCTTGGAAACAAACATCGCCTTGCATTTGTCTACATTCAATTTTAATGAAAGTTGTACTAACGGATGGGTTTATATGTAGTTTGTATGGGGAATAGTAATACGGTGTTGGCTGAAAAACAAGAAGAGAACAAATGAGATTAATTAGAAGAACTGTTGGGATAGGACAGGACGGAGGACAAATAGGAAATAATAAGGGGGCGGCGAGAAAAATGCAATAGGATGACACATACGAAATTGAAATTATAAAAAGTTTAGGAATGATAGGGTGCCTAATAAAAAGATTTCGTAAAATTTTCCTTGATCTTTCCTGATTATCAGCAGACAAAAAAGGCTGTCATGAAAGAATATTATTGACATTGTTCAAAAAAATTCCCTGACAATTCCCGGTCGTTAGTCATCCTGTAAAATAGTTCCACATCTAAGTTCATCGGCTCAAAGGTAGAAAAATATGAAAGAATATTGAAAAGAAGAAATAAAAGATAATATAAAAAAAAGAAAAGGGCCCATAGAGCTTGCGACAAATTAAGGAATATCTGAAGTTGGAGAGGGATATGGGAAAGGTAATGAGGGAATGGTGCCTTTGCTAAGGTTAATGCCATTAGGGGTGAGGGAATTGAATTTCCAAATAAGAAAAGACTCGAATTGCTTTCTCTCTTTTTTGTTATGGAAGTTACTACGAAGAATATAAAGGCTGATGGCCTGTAAAGAGTGGCCAGGGCAATTAAAGTGTTTAGCGACAGGGGTGTCAGCATTGCTAAGGATGTCGAATTTATGTACGGCAAATCTGGCACGTATGGTATTGCCTGTCTCACCGAGATACTGTTTCTGGCATACCTTGCAATGTAACAGGTAAATTAGATTGTGAGAAGTGCAGGTCAGGTTCTGGTTAATTTTGAAAGTAAAGGAGGAAGCACTGCTGGAAATGGAGGTAGCAGGGTTAAGAAAATGGCAAATGCCACAACGCTTTTCATTGTAATGAGAACATCCCTTAGTGGAAGTGCGTAGTTTAGTAATAGCAGCATGGACCAGAATATCTTTAAAACTAGATGTCCGTTTAAAAGAAACTTTAGGTGGTGCTGGTAGAATGGAATGGAGAAGAGGAGAGTTGTCAATTATATGTTGATGTTTCCTTAGGATATTTTTAATACTATTGAGGGTTGGATGATAAGGAAGAACTAACGTAGGTGTGGCCATGGCTGGAGAAGGTTTAGGATTGTTATTAGAACAGGAATTGCGATGCTTATAGATAGAAGCGCGTATGACAGATTTGGGGTAGCCTCTTACTTTAAGGGAGTGAGTAAGGGCGTTAGCATGGAAGTCCTTGTCAGACTGACTAGTGCATATTCTATGGATGCGAGTTAATTGACCTGAAAGGATGTTATCCTTGCAATGGCGTGGATGGCAGCTATCATAGTGTAAGTACTGGTGCCTGTCAGTGGGCTTCTTATACAGATTAGTAGGCAATTTGTTGTTAGTGATAGAGATAGAGACATCCAAAAAAGAAACAGTTGTGATAGAATAATTGTGAGAAAACTTGATAGAGGGGTGGATGGAGCTAGAGTGGGTTATAAAAGATAGGAGAGAGTCTTCATTATGTGGCCAGATCAGGAAAACATCGTCAATATACCGTAGCCAGACTAATGGCTTCAAGGGAGACGTGGAAAGCAGTTTGTTTTTCACCTCCCCCATAAAAATGTTGGCATAGTTAGGAGCCATTTTGGAACCCATAGCAGTGCCACTGGACTGGATATAATAATCATTGTTAAAAGTGAAGAAATTGGAGGTTAGGATGGTGTTAAGGAGAAGGCAGATTGTGTCAGTAGAAGGAACTGGGAAAGGTTTGTTAGCCTGAGGTTTGTTGACTTTCCTCAGATTAAAATGATATCCATCTTTACCACCATGGAACATCACTGGTTACTTTAGACCCAAGTTTTTATTGCCCTTAACGTCAAAGCTCTTATACCCTCTTGCTCCATTCGAAACTCCCATTGTTCAGATGTTACCAATGACGGTATAGCTTTTTCTGTTTTAGCTGCAGAGTTTTTCTGACCAAAACTCGTTCTTTCACTTTTCTTTCCAGAGACATACAGTTTTGCCAGTCGTCTAGAAATTTGATAGCGAGCTCAAGGGAGACACGCATGACTCATTTTCCTCCTCAATAGACTCTGCCTTATTTATGTACTGTCACTGCATCATCATTTTATGCTCATTATTAATAATTCTTGGAAACGAACGTTCAATCATCGCATTATCAGCATCTCTCAGTTTCCCAAATATTCACATTCACACGGATTATAGTCAAGATATTCACATATTTCTATGTATCAAGCGACTCGAACCGAGATTCTCCATGTAGTCTAGCCACTTGGTTCTAGGCCGACCCCTTGGTCTCTTACCCACTGGCTTGGAAAATAACAACTGCCTAGGAAGACTAGTTTGTGGCATCTTTATCACGTGGCCATACCAGCGCAACTGAGATCTCTCAATGCGGAGAAGTAGCAGCTCAACACCTAAAGATTCCCTTATTGTGCTGCTGTACACTCTATCTAGTAGGGTAACACCTGCCACAATTCTCAGAAATCTCATTTCGGCCGCTTATAACCGCGATCGCACTCTTTCGGTCATTACCCAAGCCTCATGACCATAGGTGAGAATGGGAACAAAGATAGATTTGAAGACGGAGAGCTTGGCTTTGTTACCCAGCTCGCGTTTCGTTACCACGGATCGCCACAGTTCTCGTCTGACACAGCTTGCTGCACCGAGCCGAGCATCCAATTCTTTCTCCTGCCGCTCATCATTAATAATTCTTATAAACTAACGTTCAATCATCGCATTACCAGAAACTAGATTTATCTTAGAATGGATAGTCCCTTCGCTCTGTTTTTATTGATTTTTTTATTATTTAACAAATTTGGAGTTATAATTTAACTTCTTGAGATAGTAAACTTGAGAATAAAATGAAACTCTTTTTCCACAACGTTGTGGAAAAAGAGTTTCATTTTATTCTCAAGTTTATCATCTGCATTATCCACATAAGATTTCTAGACAATTTAGTTCTTGAGATAGCTTTTTCTGTTTTAGCTGCAGAGTTTTTCGACCAATACTCGTTCTTTCTCTTTCCTTTCCAGACACATAAATTTTTGCCAGTCGTCTGGACGTTTGATAGGGAGCTCAAGGGAGACATGTGTGACACCTTTGTCTCCGCAATAAATGCTGCGTTATGTATGTCCTGTCACTACATCATCATTTTTAGCTCATTATTAATAATTCTTGGAAACGAAGGTTCAATCATCGCATTATCAGCATCTCAGATTCCAAAATATTCACATTCACACAGAATATTATAAAAAAATATTTTTAGGAAATGTTTGGTTCTGCTATGCTGCCATATATACCAGGTGATAACGCCGACATAACTTGGACTCCTTTTTTGATTAAATTTTGCAATATCTTAAACATAAACACATGAAAACGCTTAGAATTAATACAGTAAAATTTCATAGTGAAAATTCGAAAAATAAATTTTTTTAAATGCTCACAATGTATGTATGCCACAGCTATTCTAAATAATTTCTTAGTCGCGTAATCTTAGTTTAGATGTACACTTGGTGTTTTTGCAATTTCCACTCTGCTGTCGATGTTTCGAAGCAAAACTTTGCCTTTCATAACTTTGTGTGGTCTAGCAGTCGCCGATTCTTCTATTGATAAGCTCACCATTTGTTCAATACATCACGGAGCTAAACGACTGCTTCCTATGTCGTCTTTCCACTCTTTCTCAATACTGCTAACTGTCCATTATCTGCAGTTACTGATCATTTTTAAAGACTTTCAAGAAGTTAAGTACTAAGAACTCTCAATTCTAAGAAAAGCCTGAATTACGAGAATTCTATGCATTTTTACAAATTGAATTATTTTTTTTATATAGCACAAACTTTGCCTTGGATTGTTGTTTCTTGCGATACCTCTTATTACTATGCCCTGCCATCATCTCGATAGTTATTATTTATTCAAAATCTTAGGTAGGCAGTGACCTTCCCTATGCTTTGAAGGTAAAGTATGCAGAATATCATCAAGATCGGAAGAAAAGGTAGATTTGTATAAAAAAATAAACACAGCCACAAACTAACAAACATTCTTTTTTATATGTATAGATAGATTATAATCATTTCCTCTACACTCTTAATTATTCTTTGAAAAGAATTGTATATCATTGCATTATCATTTTATGTTCCTTGTTATAATTTTTGGAATGGATTGTTTTATCATTGCATCAACATTTTGTGCTCATTGTTACTGCAGAATTGCGTGTTGATACCATTGTAAATGCGAACACGACGGGCCTATTGTTGCACACACTTTGCCTTGCATAACTGGTCATGAGATATCTATTGTTGGCCCGAGCGTAGTGTTGGTGAATTGCGTGTTAATACCATTGTTGGTATCAATCGATTGTTGCACAAACTCGAACTTGCTTTATTGTTCATGAGATACCTGTTATTAATATGCCCTGCTATCATTAAGGTTATCGATTTATAATCGACAATTATTATCTTTTCCAAATCTCAGGTGGAAAGTGACCTTCCTCTTGCTTTGAAGATCAATTGTGCAAAATTTCATCAAAATCTCAGTAAAATTGTAGATTTATGTAAGAAGCAAACACACCACAAACCCACAAATCAACAAACATTCATCTTAATATACAACCTGTGACAATAAAGTTCGGGAATGATGGCATATTGAGAGTGGATTGCTCGCTTACATGAAACAGCAGTTACTATCCTTCAAAGTAATCCCCGTCATTGGTAATGCACTTCTGGGAACGCCTGTACAAGTCCTGGAAACTCCTGGCGTTGTCGTTTTTAGGGATAGCCTTCAGTTGGGTCGTAACATTACGTTGGATGTCTGGCCACTTCGGGGGGCGTCTTCTACGGTGTTCCGACCTCCTCGGAACCGTTTAAACCACTCATAAACACACTTCAAAGTAATATCACTTTCTTTGTAAACTGTTGTCATCATTTCATGAGTCTCTTTCGTTCGCTGATCCATTTTGGGTTTCGACCACGTGTACTACGTCTTCTCTCTTCAATGTCCTGTTTAAACACAATAAACACACACGCAGCGCTGATTCTCTCAAATTTTTTTAAACATGTCTCGACCTGTCTGGGGCAGGATACGACGATGGTGCACGCTTACGACCGATAGCAATTTGACGTCATTCACTGAACTTTATTGTCACAGGTAGTACATAGAAAGACTATAACAGGATCCGGTGTTGCCCGGGATAATTACATTTGTACGTAAACAGAACAATCTCAAAAAGTTAAATTTTAACTCCAAATTGGTTAAATAATAACTCAATCGATAATACACAGAGCGAATGGACTATCCATTCTACAAAAAATACGAAAAACAGATATTCCAGGTTATATACCAGGACTTTTTTTACCTGTTGTTGACTTAGAAGCTCATATATCCTTTTGTTCTATTCGAAACTCGCGTTGCTTAAATGTTTCCAATGGCATCTTCTATTGGCATGCTTACCATTTGCTCAATCGAGCACAGAACTAAAGGAGTGCTTTCTCTGTGGTCTTTCCACACTTTCTCAATAGTCTGCTAACTCTCCATTATCTACCCTTACTGATGATTTTTAAAGATTTTTAAGAAATTATTAAGAACTAAGATCTGTCAATTCTAAGAGAACCCTGAAGAACAGGAATTCTATGCATTGTTACAAATTGAACCTTAGTTATATTGCACAAACTATGCCTTGCATTGTTGGTTATGAGATATATATTATTGATCCCTGCATAGTGTTGGTGCATAGCGTATTGATACCTATTGTTGCACAAAGATTTCCTTGCATTGTTGGTCATAAGATATATATTGTTGGTCCGTGCAGAGAGTTTGTTGGCTGGTTTGGTATTAACGTCTCTTTCAAGTGCTATGGTCATTTGAGGACGGCGTTATTGGGGCTGCAAATTTTTCTACGCAAGGGTTCTTTAACGTGCAGCCGGCAAACGACTACACAGGTCCAACGGCTTTACTTCCCTTCCGAAGGATGTGCGTGATCTCAGGATTTTCCCCCTGAAATTATGACTAAATTATGCAATATCTTAAAAATAAACACATGAAAACGCTTATAATTAATACAGTGAAAATATTAATGAAAATACGAAAATTAGTTCTTTAAATGCCCACAATGGATGGACCTCTCCAACTATGTCACAGCTAATCTAAATAATTTCTTAGTCACATAATCTTACTTTCGATGTACAGTTATTGTTGTTGCAATTCCCAGTCTGCTCTCAATGCCTGGAAGTACAAATTGCCGTTCATCACTTTATGTAGTCTAGCATTCGCTGATTCTTCTACTGACATTCTTACCATTGCTCAATATAGCACGAGATAAAGGAATGCCTTATATGTCGTTTTTCCACTTTTTCTCAATAATCTGCTAACTCTCCATTATCTCCAGTTACTGATGATTTTTAAAGATTTTCAAGAAATTGTTAAGTTCTAAGAACTCTAAGAAAAGACTAAATAAGAGGAATTCTAGGAATTGTTGCACATTGAACCTTATCTATATTGCACAAACCTTGCTTTGCATAGTTGGTCCTGAGATATATATTGTTCATCCCTGTATACTGTTAGTGCATTGCGTGTTGTTCCATTGTTGATACCTATTGTTGCACAAACTTTTCAGTAAAAATACATAATGAAAATTCGAAACAAAGGTTTTCTTAAATGCTCACAATGGATGGACCTCTCCAAGCGTGCCGCTGGTAGCCTAAATAATTTCTTAGACATGTAAACTTACTCTAGATGCACACTTTATGTTGTTGCAATTCCCAGTCTGCTCTCAATGCCTGGAAGTACAAATTGGCCATTCATGACTTTGTGTAGTCTAGCGGTCGCCAATTCTTCTATTGACATACTTACCATTTGCTAAATACAGCGGAGAGCTAAAAGAGTGCTTCATCTGTCGTCTATAAAGTCTTGCTCAATTGTCTGTTAACTCTCCATCATATACAGTTACTGATCATTATAAAAGATTTTCAAGTAATTACGTACTAAGAACTCTCAATTATTTGAAAAACCTGAATAAAAGGAATTCTACGCATTGTTACAAATTGAACCTTATTTATATTGCATAAACCTTGACTTGCATTTTTGGTCATGAGATATATATTGTTGGTCCATGCAGAGTGTTTGAGAATTTCACGTTTGTACCATTGTTGATAACTATTGTTGCACGAACTTTGACTTGCATTGTCGGTTATGAGATATTTCAAATTAATTTGCCTTGCCATAACCAAGATATCGATTTTTTATCAGTAATTATTATTTTTTCGAAGGGATGAGTAGCTACTAACTATTGGTAAAATTTGCCTAACACAAACTAATATTGATAATATAAGGCGGAAGTATTTACATGCCATATTCTAGCAGTGAAAGCTTCTAATAGTTTCATAATGGTATCATTAAAACACGAATCATGGAAACAATTTCAATTATCATTGATTTTACGTTATATTCATTCATGACACGTCATTGCAAGTTGTTTGATATACATTATATGATCACAAATATCTGGACACATGCACGTTTGCGCTCTAGCCACGATTTCATGGAAATCAATAGGGCGTTGCACATCCCTTTGCCCGAATCACAGCTTCCACCCTTCGGGGAAGACTTTTCACCAAATGTTGGTAGGTACTTTCCGGAATGTTCCTCCATTCCTCCCGAAAAGCGAGAATCAGTTCAGGTACGGAAGTTGGCCGATGTGATCTGGCCCGCAAGCGTCTTTCCAATTCATCCCACAGACTCTCTATAGGATTGAGGTCGGGACTTTGTGCCGGCCAACCCATTTCTTCGACCCCTGAGTCCGCAAACCACTGCTGTACACGCCTCGCTTTGTGGCACGGAGCATTATCGTGCTGGTAGAGAAATGGCCCGTTTCCAAAATATTGCCACAACGTTGGAAGTGCACAGTTGTCCAAAACATTCTGATAACGGTCGGAGTTCATGATTCCTTGCACAGGAACGAGCTGGCCCAGTCCGTACCATGAAAATGAGCCCCACACCATGACTCCTCCTCCTCCGAACTTGACTCTGGGCTCTGTGCACTCAGGTAAGAAGCGTTCTCCAGGTATGCACCAAACCCAAACTCGTCCATCGGATTGCCAGAGTGTGTAGCGAGATTCGTCTGTCCACATTACACGTTTCCATTGGTCCATTGTCCAGTTTCTGTGGGCTTTGCACCACTCCAGACGTCGCTTGGCGTTGACCCTGCTGATGTGGGGCTTGTGGGCAGCAGCACGGCCATGGAATCCCATCGTGTGTAGTTCTCGACGAATTGTCATGGTACTGGCATCATTTGCAGAGGCGTTTCGAAACTGTGTGGCAATTTTTTCCGCCGAGGACACGACGAAGCACTCGACGGTCTCTGTCCGTATTAGTTTCTTGGGTCTACCGGTTCGTTGTTGAACTGTTGTTGATCCCCGGGTCTTCCATTTCATAATGACATCGCCTACTGTTGACTTGGGTATCTGAAGAAGGCTGGAAATGTCACGCACGGACTTGCCGCATAGGTGACATCCAACGATGGTTCCACGTTGGAACTCACTGAGCTCTGCCGAACGACCCATTCTTGCCAATGTCCAAGCAGAGTTGTGTCTGATAGTGTGGGAAGCTATTTAAATGATGTGCAAGTCATTATCATGTGACATTGGGCCAATCGATGATCTGTGAGGGGTGTCCGGATATTTTTGATCATATAGTGTATATTACATGCCATATTTTATCATTGAAAGTTCTAATAAAATATAATGGTTCCACAAAACCAGGTTCTTTGGAACCGATTTCGACTATCATTAATTTTACGTTATATTCGTTCATGACATATCATTCCAAGTCGTTTGATATATTACATGAAATATTTTAGTATTGATCCATATTTTAGCATTGAAAGTTCCAATGAACCATAATGGTTCCAGGAAACGAGGTGCCTTTGAACCAATTTCGACTATCATTAATTTTACTTAAATTCATTCATGGCACATCATTTCAAGTCGTTTGATATATTACATGCCATATTTTAGCATTGAAATTTCCAATGAACCACAATGGGTCCATGAAAAGCAGGTACCTTTGAACAGATTTCGACTATTAATAATTTTACATTATATTCATTCATGGCACATCATTCCAATCGTTTAATATATTACATGTTATATTTTGGCATTGAAAGTTCCAATGAACCACATTGGGTCCATGAAAATCAGGTACCTTTGAACCGATTTCGACTATCATTAATTTTACGTTATTTTCATTCAGGGCACATCATTCCAAGTCGTTTGATATATTACATACCATATTTTAGCATTGAACGTTCCAATGAACCATAATGGGTCCATGAAAAGCAGGTACCTTTGAACCAATTTTGACTATCATTCAGTTTACGTGATATTCATGCATGACACATCATTCCAAGTTGTTTTATATATCACATGCCAAATCTGAGCTTTGAAAGTCTCCCCTGAACTATACCGGTTCCATGAAACCACATACCATTGAACCTATGTCGACTATCATTAATTTTACATTAATATTCAATCATGACATGTTATTTCAAGCTGTTTGATATAATGCATGCCATATCTTAGCATTGAAAGTTTCCAGTGGATAATAATTGTACCACTAAACCACATACCCTTGAACCAGTTCTGATTGATATTGACCATCAAGGAAGACGATCACGTGTCTTCACCTTATTCACAAGCCTTTTCTCTGCTTTAGCTATAGAATCTTAAAAGGAGAACGGCATTTGGCAATGCACAGGCCATTTATACATGGAATTGTATAGTAAAAAACGTGGTCCCCTATATTATTTTTGACGTTTTGAACCGGAAGTAGTTCACCGATTTTTTCCACCAACGAACTCAGTCTTCCAATTTCCCTAAGTTGTCGAATGGTGAAAACGGAAGTCGAAAATTTGGAAGCGTTCGAAAGCTAGAGCACCAACAGACAGACGGACAGACAGACAGACAGACAGACGGACGCACATTGTGAAAACATAAGTACCTATCAATCCTAATACCTTAAAGAACATAACACGTAGTGAAGAGACTATCTATTCTATGAAAAATCCGAAAAACAGGATTTCTAGAGGATATACCGGCACTTTATTTCCCTTTTGTTGACTTGCCTCAGATTAAAATGATATCCATCGCCACCACTGGGGAACATCACTGGATACTTTAGAGCGAAGTTTTTCGTGGCCTTGACATAGAAACTCTTATACCCTCTTGCTTTATTAGAAACTCCCGTTGTTCAGATGTTTCAGATATCTGTATAGATTTTTCTGTTTTAGCTGCAGAGTTTCTCTGATCAATACTCGTTCTTTCTCTTTTTTTTCCAGGCACATAAATTTTTGCTGGTCGTCTTAACAATTGATTGGGAGCTCAAGGGATACGTGTGTGACTCCTTTGCCTTCTCAGTAGCTGCTGCCTTATTTATGTCCTGTCACGTATTTAGTTAGAAGTGAGGGGAGCAGAGTTGCTTAACAAATGAAAAGTTTTAATAGAAAGCAAAAATAAAGAATAATACAAGTTGAATCGTAAATTCGAATATATTGAGATTGATACATTCAGTAATCTTCTATACATTTTTTTCTGATATGAAAATCTTTTGGCTAGGTTAAGTAGAGTATGGTCGAGGTAACGAGTCATCTTGGCCGGTGAGTCATGTCGCTGTGTCCAGGGAATAGATTCCTGCATTTATTAAAATAGACAAAGCATTAGGAAAACAATCAATTCCAATGGAGCACATCCAATATCAATATAATTCATATTGCATCAAATAATAATCTTAGCAGTTATTAACTTACGACGTGGAAGAGAGTCTGCTACCTGACCTCGCGTGGTCACCATAACCTGTTTATGGGCTCATGCGCAGGGAGTGACACGGCATTGAGATTCGTTCCAGTCGCTTGAGTTATGCCGATATGAAATCCTCGGGCTGCCAGACACAATTATAAGTAGTAAGGCGCATGAGTAGTCCCAGTCTGCGATGTCGGTGGCGTTATTAGAAGAAGAATTGTTTGTATCGGGAATGCTGTCACCTACGGTCTGGTCGAGCTGTCCCTTCTCAGCTAGGCAGTCATCGGTCCCATCTCCATATGGTCGGTGTGGGTTTCCCTTTGTGGATTCAGAAGCACTGTCGAAGTACAATTCAGAATATTTACGATATTCAAAATATCTGTAACTTGCCTTTTTCAAGAATCTCCTTGAGTCCTCGGGGACGGTCGGAAGAGCTGAGTGTTGTGACATGCCTCAGTAGAACTGCGGGCGAGAGCTGTCATCTGATCCTCGGCAAAGGTTTCGATCTGACATGGTTTCCTTCCTTTGGTCCGGTTGTTGGGGGAATCGCCTAAGCCAGTCCGTGATTCTTCATTTGTCTCACCTTTTATTTTTCCTTTGCCCTGCCTTCTTCACTCTGTTTTGCATATACAACAGTAGGCGGATAGAACTACTTGTTACTCAGTGAGGTTCTTCCTGGTGACGCTGTTTATTTACGTTGAATCTCTCCACGTGCTTTTGTTGTTGCTATAGATCGCTCCGTTGACATGACACAATCGCCCCCTTAATCTCGCAACAAAATTCATCCGAATGAGTATGTGGGTTACTTTTCTTCATTTCCACCGAGCAAATTGGATTCTCCGAGTTACGTTGGGGTTTCTTGGTTCTTTGAACTTTAAATAATCCTGATTTAATGTTTGACATCTGTGTAGGTTTGCCTTAGGTTTCCAGGTCGGTTGAGAATATCCTACCCATTTGAGCAAGAAGTGATGCTTTGGTTTCTTCCCTCGGGCGTCAATTACTTTTTGTACTTTGTACACGTCAGGGAACTGAGGGTCTGCGAACGGTCCAGGCGGTTTTTCCGTATTTTTGTTCTTCCGAAGTATTTCTTCAGAAAGAGCAGTGGAATGTGTTGTTCCTGCATCTCCATCTTGGCACAGATGACACCCAATTCACTACTTTAATAATTTTAAAAGCTCTAATATACTTGTTGAATAGCTTCTTCCCATCCCTACCTCGAATGGGTGTTAATTGGGAGGCCAACACCATAATCTTACTTTCCACTTTAAGTTTGAACGGTATGTGCCTTTTATTGAAACATTTAGTATATCTCTTGTTGGCTTTACCAATATTCTTACGATCTACTTTTAGTTGCTTTGCCAATTCACAAAGAAAAACATTTTGGCTGCTTGCTTGGTTATATTTATTTGTGATTGTTGGTGGGATTTCAACTTCCCTTCAAAAGTCCAGTTGATATGGGGGAAATCCAGTTGTTTCGGAAATAGCGGAATTTATTGGAATTTTGGTAGTGGTCAGATGCCTGTCCCAATCATCTTTTTGTATGTTCAGATAGTTTGTAAAACAGTCTGATTGGTATGTTCCGAATGTCCATCGGACTGTGGGTGATACACACTGGAGAAGTTTAACCGACTTCCTAGCAGATTAAAAATTTCCTTCCACATTATTGAATTAAAACGGAAATCCCTGTCCGATATAATTATCTTGGGAAAACCGTGTAGTTTGAAAACATGTTCTATTAGGATTTGTGCCGTTTCTTCTGCACATAGAGACATCTAGCAGGCAAACAAACAAACGTGTTTCGTTAATTTATCGGTGACAGTGAGAAGAGCATCCTTACCTGTTTGAGTTCGAGGTAAGGGCATTAAATAGCCCAGAGTCACCATGTGCCATCGCTCAGGGGGATTCTCCAGCGTGTGTAATTCGCCATAGGGCTTGATTCTAGGCGCTTTGTTTTGCTGACATTTCTGGCAACATCGGATGTATTGAACCACATCTTTAATTATCGCTGACCAGAAATAATTCCTTCTGATTTTTGCCATAGTCTTAGCAATGCCTAAATGCCTGGTGTTAGGCTCATCATGCATTGTTTCCAAAATCCTTTGAATAGCTCTTTGCTATGCGGAATTACTAATTTATCTTTATTTTTCTCACGTTTATAAGTATATTAATCCATCTTCCACATAGAAAGGTTCCTTAATGCTATTTACTAATTTTCTCGTAAAACTGCACTTTTTATACGCTTTCTTAATTTCATCATAAGTGCTATTGTTAAGCATGCAGTTAGTAGACGCCATGTGAAGCAGATCTTTAGTTTTTTCTGGTCTGTCATCCTTAGATAGGCGGTTTTTATTTTCTTCTTGCCTTATAGTTCCTTTTTATAAATATTCTTTTCCTTTAATTAATCAGGCCGTCTGCTTCATAATGTCTTCTAATTTGCGGTCCTGAATTTGCAAAATGTCCCGTTTCGTATCTTTGGGGAATGCCTGAGCGCACATAATTATTTTACACTCTTCTGGATATTGTTCGACTTGTTCCATTAGTATCTTATAGCAACGATTAAAGTGATCAATATCTCTTTTGCATTTTGTGTTTAGTTATCCCTTCGAGAATTATTGCCTTCACTGATTTGTTTTTTCTGGCCATGTGTATCTGGTAATTTGAGAAAACTAAGCAATACTCACATCGATAACTTCTTAATTTGAATTGTCCCAAATCTATTGCAAGGCAATGGTCATTCACACTCACAGGATTCTTGTAGCTCGATTGTAGTAGAGTCCAGATGCAAAAAATAATAAAGCTCATTCGTTCTAATTCTATGCCTTAGCATTACGTAATAGCAACACTTTCAGTAGAAATATTTCTTTTACAATAATCTTAGTAATACGCATGGAAGGCTTATAATCATTAACTTTTCTGAACTGATTAATATGTAACTTTTCCTTACTGTCTTTCATTTTACTTTTGAAGTTCACTGTTGGATCTTCACTTTGGCTGTATGCCATCTCAACTATGCTGTATGATGCCCTGTATGGCTTCACCGTAGTCGTCTTCACCCTCTGAAAAAAATACCTTTTTGTTGTTGTATGTTGGTATCAGAGAACTGTATGCTGGTCATCAAATTCGGTCCGTGTGTATCACTGTCCACGCTCTGTGCAACCAAGGCTACGCCACTCACTATCACATATTTAGTTAGAAGTGAGGAAAGCAGAGTTGCTTAACAAATGAAGTTTAATAGAAAACAAAAATAAAGAATAATACAAGTTGAATCGTAAATTCGAATAAATTGAGATTGATACATTCAGTAATCTTCTATACAAGGTTTTATGATACGAGAATCTTTCGGCTTGGTTAAGTAGAGTAAGGTCAAGGTAACGAGTTCGTCTCAGTCGGTGAGTAATGTCGCTTTGTCTGGGGAATGGATTCCTGCGTTTATTAAAATAGAAAAATCATTAGGATAACAATCAATTCCAATGGAACACATCCAATATCAGTATAGTTCATTTGGCATCAAATAATACTCTTAACAGTTATTAACTTACGACGTGGAGGAGAGTCTGCTACTTGACCTCGTGCGCTCACCCTAACCTCTTTATGGGCCTGTGCACAGGGAGTGATGCCGCATCGAGATTCGTTCCAGTCGCTTGAGTTATGCCGATATGAAGTCCTCAGGCTACCAGCCACAAATATTAGCGGTAAGGTGCATGAGTTGTCCCAGGCTGCGATGTCGATGTCGATGTCGATGTTATTAGAAGAAGAATCGGTTGTATCGGGAATGCTGTCACCTACGGTCGGGTTGAGCTGTCCCTTCTCGGCTAAGCAATCATCAAGTCCCATCACCATATGGTTGGTGTGAGTTTCTCTTTGTAGATTCAGAGGCACTGGCGAAGGACAATTCAGAATATTTACGGTATTCACAATATCTCTAACTTGCCATTTTCGAGATTCTCCTTGAGTCCTTGGGGACGGTCGGAAGAGCTGAGAGCTGTCATCTGATCCTTGGCAAGGGTTCCGATCCGACATGGTTTCCTTCCTTTGGTCCGATTGTTGGGAGAATCATCTGAGCCAGTCCCCGATTCTTGATTTGTCTTGCCTTCTATTCTTCCTTTGCCCCGCCTTCTTCGCTCTCTGTTTTGCATATCCGGAACTAATTTTTGCTCAGGGAGGTTTCTGCTGGTGATGCTGTTTATTTACGTCGAATCTCTCTACGTGCTTTTGTTGTTGTGAGCGATTGCTCCGTTGACGTGACAATTATTAATTCTTGGAAATCAATGTTCAATCATTGCGTTATCAGCATCTCAGTTTCCATAATATTCACATTCACACAGAATATAGTCAAAATGTATTTTTATGAAATATTTGGATCTGCTGTGCTACCGAATGAGCTAGTTGATAACCTTGGCATAGCTCGAATGGTGATATCGATACCTTGATTCGCATTTATTTGACAAAAGGTCATCCATAATGAAGGTTTAACAACGCGAGACTTACCTAACAATGTTGCTATTGCGGACAATTTTCTTTTTCTCCGACAGGATTCTTGCGGTGACCAGGCGACGACATGTGGATAGTAAAAAAATACTGCTGCGGAATTAGAAATAAGACAACAAGCAGCTCAACCAGGAGGACGTGTTCGTCTTCATTGACCAGGACACACGAATTTATCATGAAATGTGAATAACGTAGAAAACCAACGAGACAAGTGGACATCGAGAACGTCAATCAAAGTCGACCTCGACTTCCAAAGAGCCTCATTCAAACAACGACGCCATGGACGTTCGCCACGCCAATAATGAGACGACAGCTAAAAATATTAATATAACTTTATTTATTTCGTTTTGGGGGCCCTGTACTAGGGCAGTCTTAAAAGTCACAAACAAGAACTGTGTTAAAAAATTTACCCGGATGAAGCATTATCGACGAATCTTTCTTTTCATTGGGACTAGGGTAGGCATCCCTTTACTAACCGTACCCTACCTTATCCTGGTACAAATGTTAAGGTGAATGACTTAGACCTTTCCCCCCACTCAGTCCAGGCCTTTACAACCCAGCCAAAAATACACTACGTGATCAAAGGAGTTGGGACACCTGTTGCTCTACCATAAAGCCACAAAAAGCTTCAAACAGTGCTGTGTAGGACCACTCCGAGCTGCTATCACTGCCTCCACCCTACATGTTATACTGTCCACCAGTTTACGGTATGTGTCCACAGGTATTGACCTCCATTCCTTGAGGAGTGTTGTGGTCAGTTCCTGGATCGATGTAGGGCGAACCATCCTGGATCTCACACGTCGTTCCAATTCGTCTCAAAGATGTTCGATAGGGTTGAGATCAGGACTCTGGGCGGGCCAATCCAGTTCTTCAACCCGCATCTCGTCAAACCAGTCGGATATGGATCTTGCTTTGTGGCAAGGCGCATTGTCGTGCTGGAAGAGGAATGGCCCATCACCGAAGTGTTCCCACAGCGCTGGAAGTGCCCCGTTATCCAGAATGGTCCTGTAGCCATCAGCATTGAGTTTTCCGTCCACCTTGATGAGCGGGCCCAGTCCAGTCTAGGAGAAACACCCCCTGACGAACTTACCTAGAATAGAACCTGAAGTGTAACCTATATGAAGAATGAACTAAAACCTAAAAAAAGAAATGAAAGAAAGAAAAAACAAAATAGGGAAAAGAAAATAATAGAAAGCCCTTAGCCTTACAAACAAGTCTTTCTACGAGGGTTGGGGCATAAGTCATGGCAACTATTTTTTTTTCTTGTAGATATGTGAACGGATCACAAACGTATATGTGTCGTGTGGAAGTTCTGCAAGTGTAGTGTTCAAAAAAAAAATTAAAGTGCACATTTTTTAGGATGTCTTGCAATAAGTCCCTCATCTAGTCATTACTCTTCCCCCTTCTAAATCATTTCCATGGACTCTAGAAGCCTTCATATTGCTCAAAGATTTAATAAATAATAAATTGTAAAGATATGATGAGTGTTGTGATTAAAAAGAAAACAGAGAAACAATAGTCAAGAGATTGAAGAGATGAACAATGTTTCTTTTTCATGAACTTGATTGTAGCAGTGTAACAATGAAAGAGCAAGTAATAGAAAATATTTTTGGATTGTTACTTTGTTTTGGAATGAAAGCGGTAGCCAAGGACGACAGAGTTGTTTTTTGGTTAATAATATACAAAAACGTTGTCTTCTTTCTTCCGCGGCCATGAAGAACGGACGTAGGGTAATCTCTTCTGCAGCTTTACAGAGAAAAGTTGAGATGTCTGGTAAAGAAGAAGTACGAGTCGCTATCAAGGAGATCTTGGAACGATGTATGTGTTAAGCGTTCAAGGAAAGGATCTTTTCCTCGAGGAAAATTAAAGAAAATGCAGCATAAAACCCTAGACATCCGGTACGGGGTGTAGTTATTTTGGCCATTAAAAAATAAGTGATAAGAATTTACTGTCCAAGCCTTTTACCTTTTGCAGAAAACCCCAAGAACATGATGGAGACGGATGAGTCACGACCTAAACGATGGAATTTCCCATCATGGAAAGAGGAATGCGTTTTTTTTCAGACAGTGATTTGAATTCGCCGACTGACGGGACAGGTTGTATGTAGCTATAGATTGGCGGGTCCCTACTAACACTATTAATGAAACCTGACAGAAAACCTACTCCGCTCTTCCCCCATTTCTTCTTTCTATTTCCCTCCTCCCCGTTAATCAGCTTCCTTGTCCAAAAACCAACGGAACTCAGTCTCGAAATAACTAACTGTGGACCTGAAAGAATAAATGTTAGAAGGGCTAAGTTTAGTAAAGGCTTTAAAAGCGAATAGGAGGAAGCTGTGAAGCTAAAAAATCCATAAAGAAAAGTTGCAGATTCTCCTCGATGAGGGACAAGACTTATTGAGAAAACACAGCCCGAATTCTTAGAAAAATAGTATGTTTATCCAGAGAAAGTTCTGGATGGAGTTACCGTGATAATTATTATGAATGGGAATGTTTAATTTTGCTAGGAAAGTCACTTCCGGAAAATTTATAATTGTCAGATGCTAAAACCGATTAGCTTAAAAGAAAAAGGAAGACAATACACTTTGAACTTTGATTTGTTAATTAATTACCTTTGGTAGAAATATATATTTTTGTTTTTTCTCAGCACCCTGTTAGGAAAAAAGAGAAATGTAAAAAAGCTCTAATCCCGGGATTTTAAGTTATGCACGAATTTAACAAAATGTATGTAATAGGCCTTTGTAACGAAACACGAAGAAAAAGCAAACCCTACAGGGGGAAATTGTTCGAGAGATACCTTTACCTTCCTTTAATTACCTTCAAGATACCACAATTTAGTTGGGAAAAGATTAGGCTCCTCGGTTTTCAAATTATCTGTATTATATTGTCTTTGGTAGTTCCTTCCGCTCTTCTGTTAATCTGGTACAATAAATCTTTTACAAGATTCCATCGATCTTAAGAATCCTGAATAAATTTGATTTAATAACCCCCGAATGGACAGTTAAAAGGGTCGTTACAAAGTTTTTTCTCGAATAAATTTTTCAACTGATTTATTCAGGATAGTCGACCGTAAGGAATATGGAACCAAAACAGAGAGCTGCGTTGTTAGCCAGGTTGTATCAATAACGTTTTCCAACAAATTTGTTGGCGAGGATGGTGGTAGTAGAATTGAATGCTTTTCTTCATGTAGAAGATACTCCAGGATTGAGCAGGGAAGCGAAGTTAGAGCGTCACCTCAAAAGAATAAGAGATGGCGGAATCGTTCACCCCGATGCTACAATGTGGGAAGTAGTCAACGTGGACGATTTCGTGAAAAATGATTTACAAAAATACACTAAATGTGCAGATTATGCGGCTATAGATCGGATTAAAAAGACGTTGGAGAGGCAGGTAAAAGTTTTAGAAGCATTGTTGAGAGAGAACCTAGAAGATGTACGTAAATATCGACAGAGATTTAACCTACCATTATTTGACGGATACATAGATATCGGAGTTTATTTAGCCAAATTAGAGAGTCAAGCACTGGTAAATGAAGTGCCAGTAAGCATGTTAAAGAGAATTTTTCCCTTGCTGGTTGAACCCCACCTAGCGCATGGGATCGGGGAACAACTACAAGAAGCCGAAATTGGCCTTGACGCCAAAAAGAGACTCAAGGAAAGTTTTGGGGACCATAAAACGGAAGCAGAACGCAAGAGGACCCTGTTTGTTAGTCGACAAGATGATCAATAAAAGTTCCTCGAATATTTTGCTCGATTGAATTTTTTAAATAATACATTGGCAAAACTCTTAGGTGAGGAGGATTTAAGGGAGCTGACTTTAGCGAATGCGTTACATCTATATAAAAAGAATTTGTATCCGTTGAGCCAGAAATTCGAAGCGGGATGGTTGGCTGAATGTATTCGCGCTAAAAGACGTCTGGAAGAAGAAATAGGTGTGGAAGAGGGGAAATCCTGACTAGGCGACCTTCAAGATGACCGCGGGCAGTCAGATTCTGAAGCTAACGAAAAGTATCAAGTAGAAAGGAGAGAAGAGAATGGGATAGCAAAAAAGGTGCAGCAGACGTTGGAAAGAAAAGGTGCCTTTCCTGTGTTCGAGTCTAGGTGAAGTTTTGATAAGTGATGAAAAAAAAAACCCATAGTAAAGTAACTCACCATAGTAACTGAAAAAATGGTGCGAATGGACGTAGAAAGGAAGCATAGTAACACAAATGCTATCAGTCAGCGTGAATATATGGACATTGAGATTCCGAACGATAGTTTTTGTTTTGTTAAAATCGGATTATCCGGACGGGAAAATTTCTTCATGGTGGATACTGGGTCGAGTTTGTTAATCATACATAGAGAAGTTGCAGCGGAAATGAGAGGATGGCGTACGAGAAAGAAAGCATCAAAGACTATCAAGGTAGCTAATGGAGAGAAACAAATATTGCAAGAATACCTACACGAAGAAGTGACCAGCGTACTTCCCCAAGAAGGGGTGTATTGCTTTCCCAAGTCAGTTGTTTTATGGATTTCAGAGAAGATACCATGTGAGGGGATCCTTGGCCTCGACATATTAAGGGCTTCTCAAGTGCGTGTCAGTCTGGGAGTGGATGCACGCCTGTTGCCTTTTGAGTTAGAGAGGAACTTGGACGAAGCGGAAGCGCAAGTGTGGGAGCTTATCGAGACCTGCAGAGAACGTATGGAGGCCATCAAGGAGAGATATCCCCACGATATTGACACAGGAAAGTCAGAACCCGTAAAAGTAAGACCCTACCGCCAGTCACCCGCAAAAACTCAAGTTCTACGTAAATTAGTGCAAGAGATAGAATGTCAAAGGGTAGTAAGTCGAATTGAGAGTTCCTGGTCTTTGCCTTACTTTTTGATAGCTAAGAAAGACAGTGGAGAATATCGTTTTGTCCTTGACACGCGACTTCTCAATGCAATAACGAAACCTATGGCGTATTTCCCCCCTGCCCATGGAGCAGATTTTACTCAAGCTTTCAAAAGCATGCATATGCTCCGGACTAGATCTGAAGGCTGCGTATTGGCAGGTGGAATTGGATGAGACGTCGCATGAAAAAACGGCGTTTGTGGTTCCGGGACTGGGTGCCTACGCCTTTAACGTCATCCCTTTTGGCATTAAAAATGGGGTGCAGGTATTCCAGCCCCTGATTGACCAAGTGCTCGACCCGACGATAGAACCCTGGAGTTTCCATTATATGGATGACATTATAGTGGCAACTCCAGACGTCACCTCTCACCTCTCAAAAGGTGTTCGACTGACTCACCACTTATAACTTAAAGGTCAATTTCAAGAAGTCCAAGTTTTTACAGAAGCATGTCAACTTCTTGGGTTTCACTGTAGATCAGCAAGGGTTAAGGCCGTCAAAGAAAAACGTGGAGCCCATGATTAATTATCCAGTGCCAAAAAATGCAAAAGAAGTCAGGCGTTTCATCGGCATGACACAGTTTTACAGGACCTTTGTACCTGCATTAAGTCATGGAACTTTCCTCTGAGACGTCTGACCCATAAGAATATTTCTTGGGCGTGGACGATAGAATGTCAATTAGCATTCGATGCTATCAAGAAACTATTGACAGAACCGCCTGTTTTAGTACAGCCAAACTTTGAGTTTCCCTTTACCTTCCATACCACGCAAATAAACATGCCGTCGGAGGAATGTTAACTCAAGAACTTAATGGGAAACAATGCGTCATAGCCTATTGCAGCCGGGCTTTAACTGAAAATGAAGTAAAGTACTCCGTGATCGAGTGGGAGTGCCTAGCAGTGATGTACGCCATTGACACCTTCCGGCCATATATAGATGGAACCCAATTCACTGTCTATTGCGATGCACAGGCGCTAACATGGTTATACAACTTTCGTGATCAACACGGGCGCATCACTCGCTGGGCACTCAAGCTTCAAGGATTCGACTTTGTCATAAAGCACAAACTCGGCCGATTAAATTGTATACCTGATGCCCTATCGAGAAGCCTTTACATCAGGGAAGAACCAGGTCCGTTTAATTGGGAAGTGGCTCAATCTGGAGACCCCACGGTCGAATAGCTAAAACGATTAGCGGCGGAAACAAAGCAGTCCTCGTATATACTAAAGGACGGCATCATTTGTCAGAAGACCAGAAGAGGATTGCGAGTCTGGGTTTCTGAACACATGGTACCAGTACTCTTGAAATATTGGCATCATGGTGGTCCTCTAGTGTATCCGGGAATCAAGAAGCTGATCCATTTCATTAGAGACAGTATTTTTGGAAGAATCTGGCCAAGGACGTACATGAACTTTGTTAGTTCATGTCTCGAGTGCCAAAAATGCAAACCGAGAAGCTACCCTCAGCCTGTGGACTACATCAGACGGCTGGTGACCGAACCCATGGTATTCTGGTCCTTAGATTCTTTTGGCCTGTTACCTACCACAAAACAGGGAAATAGACATATTATCATCATGGTAGACGTATTTTTGGGTTGGATAGAATTGGAACCCGTGAAATCAGTGACACGATCGACTGTGATAGCCTTCTTGCACAAGTGCATCAAAAAGTTAGGAAAACCTGACCGCCTAATCAGTGACAATGCAGCGTGTGTTGGCAATTTAGAGGTGCAATGCTACCTAACAGCGCAGAACATATGAAGGTCGTATAGTGTACCTTATTGTCCGCGCACGAACCCCGTGGAAAGATATATCCGCTCATTTAGAGAAAAGTTAAGGTTTGTGCGTGGATCCCAGGCATCCCGAACGTTGGAAGGGATGTCTAGAAAGAATCCTCTTCACTTTATGCATGATGGTGAACGATCGAACTGGATACTCTCCCGCCGAACTGATGTCCTATCCTCAAGATTCGGATGAAAAATGGTTAGATTGTGAAGGCAATGAGACATGAGAAGAGAAGGTGAGGCGAGCCTATTGTCGCAGATGGACAAGTCAAAATAAAAGACGGACACAGGTGAAAAAGGAAGTCCATTTCGAAGAGCGCGAACGCGTCTTAGTCAACAACAAGGTGCTCGGAAACAGCTCAAATTTGGCCGCAAATATGCAACCTCTTTATCAGGGACCATATGTGATAAAGAAGAAATGCGACCGCAACACGTTTGTCTTGAGTAAGGCATTTGATACCAAGGATCCGAGGACAATCGTGAAAGATGTTTCGATTTTAAAGAAATTAAAGGAAAATACGAAAGTGCCTTGAAGGACAGAAAGGTAGAACATTAAAAAAAAATTTAACTCCAACACTATGCAAAAAAAAAAAAGGGGAGTTGATAAAGCCGCCAGATGAGACTTTGATGCCAAGGAGGTTACAGTGAAGCTCCTCGATTTTTGAAATCAAAGCGTCACATTACGCGTTCAGCGTTAGAAGAAAAGAGAAAATAATATTTTTCGGATCAAATCTCCGCTCGTGGGTGAGCTTTTTGTTCGGCAGGGGGGGGGGGGGAATGTAGCTTTCAAAAAAAAAAATTAAAGTGCACGTTTTTTTAGGATGTCTTGCAATAAGTCCCTCATCTAGTCGTTATTCTTTCCCCCTTCTATATGATTTCCATGGACTCTAGAAGCCTTCATATTGCTCAAAGATTTAATAAATAATAAATTGTAAAGATATGATGAGTGTTGTGATTAAAAAGAAAACAGAGAAACAATAGTCAAGAGATTGAAGAGATGAACAATGTTTCTTTTTCATGAACTTGATTGTAGTAACGTAACAATGGAAGAGCAAGTGGTAGAAAATATTTTTGGATTGGTACTTTTTTTTGAAATGAAAACGGTAGCCAAGGACGATAGAGTTGTTTTTTGGTTGATAATATACAAAAATGTTGTCTTCGTGCTTCCGTGGCCATGAATTACGGACATAGGGTAATCTCTTCTGCAGCTTTACAGAGAAAAGCTGAGATATCTGAGATGCTGAATGCTTTTTTTAACGATAATTGCTGTACCTCCAGATGAGATCTTCGCATTGGGAGTAACAATTCTATCTTTGTGACAGACACAGTACCCTGGGATTCTGAAGTCTTGGCCCGGCTTTAGATGTGTCTCACAAACAAATGCCACGTCTATATCCCATTTATTTAAATAGTTATAAAACTCAATATGACGTTCCATATGACGCAATGAAGCTTACCTCTGTTGATAATAGTACAGCGCTGATCAGCCATAATCTTAGTGTTTGCTCGTAAGAATTCCACTCATTTTTGGGTATTTTTTGCCTAATTCATTATACAAATGACATATACTGCCTAGTTGTTTGTACATGTCTTGTATGTCATTCATGTTAAATCTTTTATCCGTTTTTCGAGACTATTGAGGCATAGGATGTCTCTGGAGTAACTTTAGTTGGGATTCGTTTGACTTGCAGATATTTTGGGCATTTTGTATAACTTGATGTGTGCTGCCAAATCGTAAGCAGTTAAAACATTGTAATGGTCTCTTATTTCCACGGAACATCATGGAGTTTCCTCATCATGGCATTTTATCTTGATAGTGTCTGAGCGTCCGGTATGTGCAGGAATCTTAACTAACGTTACGTGATTTTTAATCTCATTTACCACTTTCTTAATTGGTTTTCCGTGATGTCTAACGATAATAGGGGGAATGTAAATAGCTCTCTTTTCACTTACCTTAATCTGGGAATTTTCCATGCTCGTCCCCCTGCTAGGTTTTTTGCTACGAACAACTGGCCAGGCACTGTCCTCCACTTCACCATCACTTCCATCGGAATGGCTAGTTTTGTTGCCACCGTTTGTCGAACAGTCACGATCATCACTTACTTCCATTGTCTCTGGTCCATGCACTTTGTTAGCAAGCGAGATAGGTTGAAAATTTTCTCTTACCTTATTTTCTTCCTTGGAGTTACCCGCCTTTGGAGTAAAGGATTTATCCAAAGGATTTTCTAAAATCATTTATCTTGTTGATGACGTCTGTACGAGAGTTTTGAATTTCCGTGTTGATTCCATTGAATTTCTCATCAAAACTTGTACGTAATGAGTCGACCTTTGCCTCCAGTGCATTGTACTTGGCGTTTATGTCATTCCTGAGAGATTCTAGCATTTCATTAAATACTAAATCAAATGCAGCAAACCTAGGATCCAAACAGGCATCCCTGTAGGCCCTGCAGGACACACTTTTACCATCAGGTGCTAGCAAAGACTCCTTTGCTGACTTCAGCGTCGTTAGTTTGGACGAAGCCATCATATTCTTGTACAGAACTAGGGGTGGAGAGTAACCTCGCAGCTAAGTGTGTGCTAAGGAAGCCGTCTTAAGAAGGACGCGCCTAGCTTTAAGAAAAAACAACAATCGACACTCGAACAGTGTAATGAAAAGACACGAGCGTTCCGGGAGCAGAGCTTCCATAGCACACTCGCCCATAACGGAACCAAGGGAATTACACTGAGCTAGAGGAGAATCCTGATGTCCCTCGAGAGTCATCCTGAGAATAGTGTCCTAACTGGCAGGACGAGGAATAAGAATGTTGGTTGATGTAGAGATAGCTCTGAGCATCTGCAGCTAAGATATCCAGAAGTCGGGGAAGACAACCTTATAGATATCATCGAAATTAACTTCCAGTACATGAAGGGGTCTTCGTATCCTTATGGGACCCCTAAGAGCTAGAGGGTGGTCCAGTATACTAGCTACCAAGGGATTCTCGTGGGTCTCAATTTTAAGAAACAATTTCTTAAGGAGCATTTGGACGTAGATACCAATGTGGTCCATATTGAGGTCTTCATAAATGGAAGAGTTGTTGGCAACTCTCCTATCGAGCTGAACAATGGTCCTGAGGGTTACATTTCGGAAGGTCTGTATTTCCCTCCACCTTGATTTGCAGATAAACGCCCAGGCAGGCATTCCATGGAGCAAGATGGTGCGGATTACCACCTTGTACAGTAAGAAATTATTATCCAATCCAAGGGCACTGTTTCTCCTCGAGAGCGCAATCAGTCTGAACTTTGCCTTTTTAGCCTTGTTGAGGGCATATTGGACATGGTCATTCCAGTTTAGCTTAGAGTCAATCTTTACACCAAGATACTTGTAGTTCTTCACCCAGTCCAGTTTTTTGTCATATAAGGCCAGGGTCCCTGGAGGATTCTTGCGTTTACATGTAATGTACATAACTTTACATTTGTCAACGTTGAGCTTTAACCTCCATTTTGTCGAACTGTAGCAAAGCCTTTTGTAAGCGACTAATGACGTGTGCAGAATTCCTTGCGCTTGTTGTGATGGCCGCATTATCAGCGAATAGGTACAGTTTACATTTTGCAAATTCTGGTAGGTCGTGAATGAAGAAATTGAACAGTGCCGGCCTCAGGACTGAACCCTGGGGAACACCCTTGTTAACATCACAGGGATTAGACAAGGTTTTTCCAACCCTGATACGGTAGGATCTATGCGACAAAAAGGAGCGAACCAAGGAAATCAGTTCATCAGGAAAACCACAATTTCTCATTTTAAAGATGAGGCCATCGTGCCAAACCAGGTCAAAGGCTTTATGGACATCACGAAAAACAATTCCACGTAGAACGAGTAATTGAAAGAACTGTTCAAGTCTTCAACCAGCCTCCATACCTGGAGCTGGCAGGAGTGATTCGAACGAAAGCCAAATTGCTCCTTGCGAATTAGATTATTTGATTCACAAAAATCATTGAGCCTCTTCAGAATTGTGCATTCGAAGACCTTAGAAAATGTAGGCAATAAGCTAATGGACCTGTAGCTGACAGAAAGAGCGGGATTGAGGCCAGGCTTTGGTATAGAGAGGATGACTGAGTTTTTCCAGGAATCTGGGAAGTAGCCGTGGTTCCAGTAGTCGTTTAAAATCTTTGTGATAGCGCAGATTACCTTTGAAGGCAAATTCTTAAGAGCACCGTTAGTAATGGCGTCTGGTCCAGGAGCCTTGTTACTCTTAACTTGCTTAATGATGTTCGATACCTCGGCGATGTCAATGACTTGGGGAGACTTTTTTACACGATGGATGAGATCAAACTTAATGCAGCTTTCTTTAACTTGACGTGTGTTCTCGATACCAGCCAGTCTATCTTCAAGTGGGGTGGTGAATTGACTCTTAAGTGAGTTTGCGATGAGTTGGGCCTTTTCCTAGGGACTGCTCACAAAGTTCCCATCATCCTTAAGCAGAGGACGTAAATCGGTGTTCTTCTTATTCTTGAGGGCTCTGACTGTGCACCAAAGGGAATTGTCCTGGACTGACAAACTCTTGATTTTGCTGCAAAATCTTTGGATTCGTAGTTCCTTGATCTGTACGCTGACCTTGCCTGTTAACTTTGTTGTACTTAGTCTTGAACTGTAGACACTTAGTACATTGCCGCAATCTTCTGAACGAGTTCTTATCACGTATGAGTTGCCTGATGGATGGGGGGAGAACGAGATGGTCGGGTCTCTTCCGGTCAATGTCAGTTGCACTAGCATCACTGGCTGATTTAATTGATTGAGTGATTTCACTGGTATTACTATCTACCTCAACATTGTTGGCAGGATCAGTATATGGGATGTTATACTCTTTAAGAAAATCTCTAAAAAGCTTCCAATTCTGCTTCCGTCTGAGGCTGACCCTCAGGTCAAGGTTTAAGCCCTCAAAGTTGAGAGCGACTGGGCGATGATCGGAGGGTAAGTCGTTCACAGTAAAGATATTATATGGTTCGAAAAACCCCTTGAGGACAGCAATGTCAAGTACATTACTAACGGGTGAGTGATCGCAATAGTAGGTGTCGTCAAGAGGACCGATGACTAAGGTATCAGATTGGTTTAACAAGTAGCCATGGAGAATGGAACCGTCATGATTCATACGTTTAGAATTCCAATGTGGGTGTTTGGCATTCAAGTCACCCGCCATAATCGCGCTTGTGCCTGGGCGAGTTGTACAAGGAGATAAATTTAACTTCCCGTATGTCCACGTCATTTATAATGACTGACACGGCTTCCATTCCCACGAAGCTGGTTGTGGTATTCTCACGATGGTCGATGCCTTGTTTTACTATGAGTGCTGCCCCACCAGACGCAGGGCTGGCTGCATTTTTAATGGGTCTATCCTTGCGGTAGACAGATTAACCAGGCAGGTCAAAAGTCCGACTCTCTTGAGATGAGTCTCACACACAAACGCAATATCAGTATTCCAATAAGTAAGGAAGTTGTAAAACTTTATGCGATTACGAGAGAGCCCCCTCGCGTTCCAAATAGTGCAACGAAGCTTTCCTTGCTTAATTACTCTATAGGGGTGTCCATCCGTGATTAATTAATATTTCGGCTGAGACAAACTCAGGCAAATCTTTGCTTTTTTCCTTGAGAAGATTCATTAGCTTCCCCACATATCTGTATAATGTGGTCAATTCATTGGGGTCTATAATTCCATTGCTAGCAGAACAGGAGGTGACAGAAGCAAATGTTCTACTATCCACGGTTTTGGTGCTGTTGAATTTCCTAGCTTGGGGGTATGTTGGGCATTTTGTAAAGCTAGATGTGTGTTGACCTTCACAGCGAATACATTTAGGCGGGTCTTTACCTTTTATATTGGTACAGTCCCTTGACTGCTGATGACCTGCGCACTTGTTACAACGTGGTGACTCGGTGCAGCCCTGAGACACGTGCCCAAAACGTAAACAATTATAACATTGCAATGGCCTTTTGTTACCCCTAAATAATTCAATTGCTACAGCAAGTGGACCGATACGTTTCAGATTTAGGAAGGACTTATTATGTTCAGTGTTTTGGAGGATGACTAGAACCATTGGCATCTTGACAGCACCGTTTGCTTTTTTAAGCCTAACTGCTTTGTCCGGGAAGTAGTTGGCACTTCTGAGGTCTTCACAGAATTCTTCGAGGTCGTATGTTTTGTCAACGTTACGAACAACGTATTTCAGTAGCTTTTCAGACTTTAGTTGGTGGTGTTGGATTTTAAGAACATCATTGTATATGAATCCAGACACTAAAGTTTTGTGCGTCTCTTCGTCATGACATTTAACTTTAATGGTGTCTGAACGACCCGTGTGGGCAGTAATTTTATCCAGAGCCACGTGATTTTTAATCTCGTCTAGAATTTTCTTGATTGGTTTTCCATGATGACGAAAAATAATCGGACGAATGTAAATAGTTCCCTTTCCATGGGGGACATTGCTTTGGGAATGACTAAGCTTAGCTTTGTTACCACGTAGGGCCACGGAGACATTATCGTTGATATTGACAGTGGATTGAATGTTGTCTATCCTAACACCGCCTTTGTTCTTTTTATTCTGCGCAATACGCCAGTTACCCCCATCACTGTCAGCAGAATCATTTTCGTGCCTTCTTTTGACGCTAGTTCGTAGTGGGCAGTTTCCTTCTTTGACCGCTTCCAGGCAAGTAAAAACGTTTTCATCATTATGTATGGGATCAGGATTTACAACTATCATGGGTGAATCACAGGTACTGGGAGAGCCCATAAACATCCTTGATAATATTGCCAAGGTTAGCAAGGCCATTAGCAGTCTCTAAACTAGAACTTTGAACATCCCTTTTTAAACTATCAATTTTACTACCAAGTTCCTTAGACAGCGCTTCCACCCTAGATTCTAACTCTAGATATCTGCTGTTTAGTTCAGTACGTAATGCCTCAAGTTGTCCGTTAATAATAATGTCAAATGCCAGAAATCTCGGATCCTTACACGCATCTTTGTAGGCCAGTTCAAAAGGTAACACTTTACCATCAGCATACTTAACAGTACATGAAGGAGATTTTGACGCAGCGCCTGATGTCATAATGAAACAGGTGTGGTGCTGGGTTTTGCCGTCCTTTGAAGGACGCACCTACTCAGAACGACTCAGTTTAAAAGACTTAAAAAGTCCTACCTTGTTGGTCCTTTTGGAGATTCCGCCGATGCACTGAAAGTCGTGCAGACTGCAATAGGTACGTCGTCGTCCGTCAAGTTGTAGAATCGTCGTGCAGTAGCAGCAGTGTGTCCAGATGATTGCCTCCTTGCCCTGTTTATTTGGTCTATTAGATACTTGATTGCTGGAGTAAGATCGAGATGATCAGGCCATTTCACGTCTACTGGAGAAGCATAAGCATTGATGGTATCAGTAATACGTGTAGTGACCCTTTGAACACTTATGTTTATCTCCTCTGTGCTATGTACATCATTGAGTAGATTACAGTCATTTTTTAGAAGATCTCTGAAAAGTTTCCAATCTTGTTTTATCCCCATTTGTCCTCTGAAGTCAATATTTACATTTCCAGAATTAGGTGAGTGGTCACAGTAATACGTGTCGTTTGAAGGACCTATCGCAATGATAACAGTTTTGCTTTGTATATATCCATATAATATGACACCGTTCTGATTATGACGTTTGGAGTTCCACTGAGAGTGCTTAGCATTCAAGTCCCCCGCCATTACCATTGGAATATTCCCAGAGAATAGCTCGTCAAGCACATTAACATCGATTTTATGCTTGGGAGAGTTGTAAAGAGCCAGGAATTTTACATCGCCAACAGTAGTATCTGTGATAATAACAGAAGCAACCTCCATTCCTGTATACAACCGAATTAGGTCTTGCCGAAGCTGAATGCCTGTTTAACGATAATTGCTGCATCTCCAGATGAGACTTTCACGTTGGGAGTAACAATTCTATCTTTGCGACAGACACAGTAGCCCGGGTATCTGAAGTCTTGGCCCGGCTTTAGATGTGTCTCACAAACAAATGTTATATCTATAGCCCATTTAATTAAATAGTTATAAAACTCAATACGCTCCGGGGAATTCCCCTGGCGTTCCATATGACGCAACGAAGCTTACCTCTGTTAATAATAGTAGAGCGTCGATCAGCCATAATCTTAGTGTTTGCTCGTAAAAATGATTTGTGGGTATTTTTTGCCTAATTCATTATGCAAATGACATACACTGCCTAGTTGTTTGTACATGTCTTGTATGTCATTCATGTTAAATCTTTTATCCGTTTTTTGATACTATTGAGGCATAGTATGTCTCTGGAGTAACTTTAGTTCGCACTCGTTTGACTTGCGGATAGTTTGGGCATTTTGTATAACTGGATGTGTGCTGCCAAATCGTAAGAAGTTAAAACATTGTAGTGGTCTCTTATTTCCACGGAACATCATAGAGTTTCCTCATCATGGCATTTTATCTTGATAGTGTCTGAGCGTCCGGTATGTGCAGTAATCTTATCTAAGTTGTTGTCGATATTTTTCACCTAATTAAAGTCTGTCGTATTGACAAAAGCATACGTATTTGTTATCACACAGCACGAGTGATGGTTAGCGCGTTGATGATGTGAACAGCGTCGCCCGCCACTACGAAAGGTTTCAACCTAATACAAGCTAAAATTCTTCATGTCTTCCAACCCCTGGGGTATATGAAATACGTTTGTTTGTGTTACATTGATATTTACCCATTCGTTTCACTGATTTTTCACCTAATTAAAGTCTTTCCTATTTACAAAAGTGCACGTAATTCTTATAACACAGGCTGAGCGAGGCATAACGCGTTCGTGATGTGAAAAGCGTCCACTACAATCAGTGTTCAAACTAATCCGAGCTAAAATTATTCGTGCCTTCTACCCCAGGGTATATGAAATACGGTTGTTTGTGTTCCATTGGTGTTCACCCATTCGTTTTACTGATTTTTCACCTAATTAAAGTCTGTCGTATTTACAAACCGTACGTACGCGAAGTGAACAGCCTCGACAGCGACTGTGTTCGACGTTCACGCTACTCAAAGATAAAAATCCTCGTCTCTTCCACCATGAAATACGTTTGTTTGAGCAGCTTATGGTTACCACTTTTGTTAAATTTTCATTTCATTCATTTTTTACCACCATAGGGTTTCAATTTTAATACAGCAGCATCACATGTGTATGATGTTGGAAAATTTATCTTCACTTTTCCATGTCCCTGTTTTCTACTTTCGCATTGATTTCTTATAAAAATAATACAAATAATAATAATACAGGTTTTTTATTTTTAGTTACTATTTATTCCCTATAATTTTAACTGACATTTTAAAAAAATTCAAACTTTTCTTTAATTAATCTGCAAGTTAATCTGCATTGCATAGAAAATGTTTAAGTGAAAATTTCACTTATTTGGCATTACTAAACTTTTTACTTTTACTAAGTTAACATTTTACTGTGCATTACAGAATATTGTTACTTTGTAATGCAGGTGTCATTACTCTTTTCTAATTGAGTAGACAGGGCTGGGGGTAATTGAAAGTTAGGTGGGTTTGGGACCTTATCTTTCCTCGTTTGGTATTAGTAGTTCGTAGTACGAATGTACGAGGGGCGATTGATAAATAAGATCTCGATGGCTGTAACTTTTTTATTTGTTAACCGATTATCAAAATTCTTTTTGTACCTTATACTCACATTTGTCCTCTATGTAATGCACTATTCACTTTTCGACATAGTCCCCATCCCTTTTCATGCATTGCGCCAACGCGTGACTAGTTAGGTGAACCCGTTGGAGAGGAATTCCGGATTTGTTGTCGACACCAGGACTGAATGGCAGCGTTTACCTCGCCGTCAGAACCAACTCATGTCCCTTAAGGGGCTCTTTCTTCTTTGGGAAGTGGTGAAAGTCGCAATGTGCAAAGTCTTTCATTTTTGAACTGCAATTTTTCATCTTTGAACTGTAGGCGCTGCAACGCCTCTGGTGTGTAGTCACTCGTGTGCGGGCGGACGTTATCATACTCCAGAAGAGGGTCCAAAGCTGCCGTTCAATCCTAGTGTCGACAACAACTCCGGAATTCCTCTCCGACGGGTTCACCCAACTAGTCACGCGTTGCCGCAATGCGTGGAAAGGGATGGGGACTATGTTGAAAAGTGAATAGTGCATTACATAGAGGGCAAATGTGAGTATAAGATACAAAAAGAATTTTGAAATTCGGTTAACATATAAAAAAGTTACAGCCATGGAGACCTTATTTATCAATGGCCCCTCGTATAACTGGTGCTCTTAGTCAGTTACACATTCTTCCTAATTTCTACACACCCCAGGTGATGCAAGCAAATAGTGAGCCATCTCAAACAAAGCCAGCAACCAGCTGTGAACTCTGAAGTTTTGTTTAACAGCCAGTGCTTACGTCTGCTCAATGTCGCCTTTAGGTAAACTACAATGGTCCAATGACGCACCTATGTATGTAGTAATAGGTGATAATGTAATGAAAGTCTCAATATTATCCGAAAACTGTTGCTATATGTAGGTGACCCCTATCCAGTTATGTTGCAGGTGCACTAGTATTGGGATTTGGCACTCTTTCGACAGTAAAGTTTGTTTAACCAAATTTTTCGAGCTCTTTAGCATCAATTTACTGTTTGCTATTCTATCGTTTTTGCATGTGTGAGTCTCTTTGTCATTTTTTATGGTTCTCTTTACTAATATATGACTGAAATGAATTGCTGTGGTCATTTAAAATTCTGCATTTCTTGCTGTCTCAATTCAATACGGTTGACCTTACCTTCAGCTCTCTCTCTCTCTTTCAAGGTTTCTTGTCCCTTAATCTTATGTAAATAGAAATGCTAAATGACTTTTTTCCTCGGGTAATTGACATCGAATACAATTATACAATGGTTATGCTACAATTCCGTTTCTCTTTGACACAAGTCATACGTATTTTTCTACACTGATTTCTCAACAATAGTGCTCAGCGGGGATGACATAGATCGAGCCGACGTTCAAATGCACGTTTTTGAATTATTGTTGGGGTAGCATTTCACCAGTTTTTAATGCTGGTTTTATTTGCTCTCAGCACTGCTAAATGTTCAAATACATTGACGGTAGTTTGCTGTTCCCAAAAGATAGCGAGTGCATTTGTACTAAAATTGTCTATATATATCGACAACAACAGATTAACAGGCAGTGTTAAAAGGGTGCTTTCCGAAAATTAATTGAAAACAGTTGTTAATTCTTAAATTCAACTATTCTTTTTACTTTTGGTAGAAGGTTATTTTTTATCTTCTTTGTTGTTGTTATTTCAACAGTATATGCAAAGGTGTATGCAGTGGGTTCCAATTAAACAATTTGTATGTAACTGTCATCAGCTAATTGTGTGCGGTCTACCGCGTTTGGCATGAACATTATTGCAGGTCCCTACTAATAGTGCTTGTGTTAATCTGAGCTAAAAAATCTTCGTGTCTTCCAGTTAGGGTGTGTGAAATACGTTTCCCCATTAGTTTCACTGGTTTTTCACCTAATTAAACTCGTCCTTTTGGCAAATTCGTTGATACATTGTTTCAGTTGATTACTGATAACTCCAACCCGATAAATTAGAGGGCTGACACTCAATATCGCAAACTTTATGAATACAGTTTCTCACTATGAATGTTTAATTTTTTTCTATCGGTGATTTTTGTGTTCTGATTGTTCAGTTTGTTGTGAATATTTAAAATAATTTTGTTCCTCTCTCTCTCTCTCTCTCTCTCTGTCTCTCTCTCTCTCTCTCTCTCAATGTTTACTCTTTTTAAGGGGCAAGTGCAATATAGGTATCATTCTATATGAGATTTAAGTTAAATTTCGTTTAAAATTTCACTTCGACTTTTCACAGTTACTTGACTGTGTGCCCTACACTGTCTAGAGTCTAGAACATCAAGCATTTACTCACTGTTTGAGTGATGGTTTGAATTCGATTCTCTGTGAATCTAGGACCCACTTTTTTTTTGTCCACCTCATTTTTAACCAGTTATAAACACAGTGTTAAGGTCAAATGCCCTTCTCCTTTTCTTTTACCTGCGCGTTTTTAATATATTTGATGTCATTAAAAGTTGTTTGCAACTTTTGTTTCCAGTCTGAACTGCGAATGACAGGCGTGAAATACGTTTGTTTGAGGTTCATATGATCCATAGGTTGGTCTATGTCGAGTATCATATTAGCTAGAAGAATAAAAGTGGTCAGAGAAGATACGGTAGTAAGTGGTTTATTATGCCTTACGCGTTTCAGCATTGCGCCATCATCGGAGGCTACTAGACTACAAAGCATCAAGTTGGCTAGGCCTGGTATTTATACAGAATGTGCGTATTATAATAATCAATTAGATAAGTAAGCTACGAGGTAATATCGTGATTGGTATAAGCGCGAGCTAGTGAGGCGCGGACCATGTGGGATGCTCCATTGTCACTTCCTTTTATTGTTCTTGGTTCTTTCGTCGATGTCGGTGAGTACTTGCAGGGTTTCTTCACGTTCGAAGGTTGTTTGGTTATTCAATAGGGTCTTGGGCTCGGTTTTCCTTCATTTAGTGATTTTTATCTCTTCTCGTAATATTATCTTGGCTCTGACGTTGTTAGTCTATAATACCTTCATCCATCGGTCGATGTCTACCATCCTGTACTTCATTCTGTTGAGATGTACAGCATAAGTGGAAATGTTGTCCCTAGTGGTCCACAATCATCTATGTTCTCTGAATCTGATAATGAACGATCGACTCGTGGATCTGATGTACACCGCATCGCATTCGGAGCAAGATAACTGGTATACCCCTGCTCTCTTGTAGATGTTATAAAAGAAAAATGGCCTAAGAATAGCAATATGGTAGTGTTTTATTGCGAATCTACGCGTTTCGAGGAACTCTCATCATCAGGATTCTGAACAACTACAAAGAAGGCAGCGCAAAACCACCTGGTCTTATGGGTATTGCCCTCCAATCTGCGTGAACTGAGTCAACACTGACTAGCGGGCTTTCAATAGCTTGTGACGTTCCAGTGTAGCAGTCAGGTGTATGATATACTTAATTAGGCAGGGGTCCGTATAATTAAAAATATATTGATTATTAGGTCGATTACACGATTGTTGGCTTTTGTCTTTGTAGTAGTTATAATGAGTGTGTGTTCGTTGTATGTGTGTGTTGTGTGTAGTGTATAGTAAAATATAATTGCGCGTTGTTTGTTTTGTTGTATGAATGAGTAAGAAAAAATCCTCAATGGGCGATCGTAAATGGTCCTTTGTTGGAGCAGCTATTGTCAGGAAGTTTTCCGAGAAGATTGCTCAGCTTCCAACGAGGGATTGTTGCGATCGTTTTCGGAGAAATTGTGTGTTTGAGTTTTTGTTTGTTGTAAAAATAAAAATTTAAATT
>JAHWFO010021202.1:0-17807 GCA_023313115.1 Rhysida immarginata
ACACATAAACTATATTTTTACAGAGCTATAATCAGTGACAAAACTAACACTCATCATGACCAGACATTATACTAGTAGATAAGCAAAATCATCTGACCTAATTGATATCTTATCCAACTTCAAGCATTATGATTCGTTATAAATATTCATGTCACGGACTGATGAGCTGTTTGATATGCTATATGCCATGTCTCTGCATTGAAAGTTTCCAATGGTTCCTTTGATACAATAGAACGCATACAACTAATCCAATTTAGACTAACATTAATTACTCAGTAAATTCGTTTATGGCAAGCTGTGACGAGATGTTTGATATATGACATGCCATGTCTCTGCAGTGAAGGTTTCCGAACGTACTGTTTTGTACCATAGAATACTTATTAAAAACTCAATTTAGGCTATCAGTAATTACTCTCTATATTCATTCATGACACGTCATGATGAGCTGTATGATATGTTACATGGAATATATTAGCATGTGTTTTTTCTGGTACCATTTGTTTCTGAAGGTACTATTAGACCAATTCTGAGTATCATTAATTACTCCTCATGACACGCTGTGACTAAATGGTTGATATTTAACAGACCATATCTCTACATTTGAAAGTTTCCAATGGTAACCACTGATACCCTAAAACACTTTTCACTATTCCAGTTTCGACCACCAATAATTACTCGTTATAATCATTTATGACAGGCCGTTACGAGCTGTATGATATATTACAATGAATATATTAGCATTGAAAATTTTCAATGGTACTATTGTGTACTAGTATACAAGTACTATAAAACAATGTCTGTATCATTACTTACTCGTTGTATTCATTCATGATACTCTGTGTTGGGACGTTTGATATATAAGATTCCATATCTCTGCATTGAAAGTTTCCAATGGTATCCATTGATACAATCGAATACTTATTACTATTTTAAGTAAATATATTTTATTATAGTTTATTATAATATATTTTATTATATTTTATTGTAATTATATTTTATTATATTTTATTATTATATTAAATATTTTATTACTATTCTAATTTCAATTATTAATATTTTCTCGTTTTATTCATTAACGAGATGCTGTGATTAGATATTTGATATATATCATGCCATGTCTCTGCAATGAAGGTTATCCAATTGTACATTTTGACACCATGGAAGACTTACAACTAATCCAATTTCGACTCCGATTAATTATTCATTATATTCATTCATAAGATGCCATACTGATATGTTTGATATATAACATGCCAATTGTCTGCATTTGTTATCTATAGACTACTTACAACTAATCCAATTTTGATACCATGTTGAATAAAGCTCCTAAATCTCAACTAGTTGTTTAAAATAATTCACTAACGCTAGGAACTGTTTATAATTTATACCATTTTGGCTTAGACTTTTAAACAATGCAATTGAAAAATCGAATCAGTAAGTTCATCAGATAAAAAGAATGTGAATGCTGTTCAATTCCAAATATACACTTAGGAAAAAAAATGGGAGGCTTCTTTCAATGTTGCATGAAAATAAATTACTGTATTTTATAAAATTAGAGTTGTCTCTTTTGACTCTATTATACTGAAATAGCTTTTAACTAACTATTCATAGAATTGAACACCATTCATGTCTGGAATATAGATTTCTTTTTCCATCCAAATAGTCTATTAATCCTAAACAGAAAAAAAATCTTAACCAGATATCAGCACAACAACTACATAAATGTAAAATTCTAATAACTCACTATTCCTTTCACGAAAATTTTCTAATGCAATTTAGAAGGATTAATAAGTCGTTTAATTGAATGTATGTGTTCTTTAAGCATTATAAATTGAATTCGGGGTGACCAGGGTCTGGAAAAGTCAGAGAAAAAAATTTCTTTTGAGTTCTGTCGCCTAGGAAGGTCAAGGAATTTTAGGAATTAGCTTTTCCAGACCACTTGCAAGTTATTTCAACACAAAATAGATTTGAATCTGGTTTATTTTTAGCCTCAAACAAGGTGTCTAGAGAATAATAAAATGCTATATGGATATTCCTGATCAAAATTAAATATAAATTATTTTTGCGTCATTTTAACATTTCTTTAAGCTAGTTTTTTTGTATAAAGCAGGTGAAGAAGGTATTATCCATTTTTCCCAGCGGAGGTGGCCTCATCAGGCCATTTGTAGCCATGTCAATTCCATATAACACACTACAAAATTTAAATGCATATAACTGAAATTCTATTACAGATAAATTGCTAATTTTTTTTATTGTTTTCCAGATGCACATTACTACTAGTATATCTCTTCAAATTTTAAAATTAAATGAGAAAATATAATAAAAAAATGATTTTCCACAGGTGTTGTCAAAGGAGTGGGGGGGAGGGGTTGAAATCATGACTATAAAAAATGCTTATAAGAAATTTTCTATTATTGATAGAAACTTCAAACTGCTTTTGTCGAATTCTGCAACAAAATTAACTGCAAATAAACTATATACCCCAAATTGGCAAAACTTAGCAACATCTAAAATTACGAATTTATTAAAAAATTTAAGGGCACAATTGAAACATTTAATAATTGAATTATATTAAAATGATACCTTTTATTTATGTTTTAAATTTTTTTTTCGTAAATTCCTTTTTTTTCATAAGTTATTTCACAAAAATTAAAACCATTGCCATCGGGATCGTTTCTTGACGACGTCATTTGACATTGTTCACTTCCCAGAAAATGAGGAAGTTAGATGAGGCCACATCTAAGCTTTATCTAGAAAGAGATTAAAATCCTATTATGTGATTTTCTGGCTATTGCAAGCAAGTGTGACCCATTTAACAACAAATTACGTAGATATTCAAAAAAATGTAAAAATATTCCACATTCAGTTATATAAAAAAATCGTTAAAAAAACAAATAGAGATATTAAAAAAAAAATTTTGCTTTATTTAGAAAAGATTTCTCCCTAAATTTGGGCTATTTTCAAATACAAAATTATTACATTTGTAATTTTTTAAAAAAGGATTAAAACCAAGTTTTTTAAATAGAAAATTTTATTATACATTTTAATGTATTGTTTAAAAAAAACCATTACCTATAATCGATCAAAAAATTACTAATCAAAAGCAAATATATTCAAGATCACAAATTTAAAATTTTAAAGCAGTATATCAGTTATTGAATTTTTAAAAAAATATTTTCTATCCCCCTGTAAGAACAATCATTTTCTCAAGAAAATAGCTGGCTGGGAAAAGGTTAATTAGCAGATAAGATACCAGCTAATACAGACAAATTTGATTTAGGGACCTCTTTGCTACTTAGAATAATTGGATCTGATTAATGTAAAAGTTGTAATCTTAAAGTTTAGAATGGAGGATAAGATTATTTTAGCACTTATAAGAATAAATTATTAGGAAAAAAATGTAGAGGTTTCATAAATCAATAATTGAAGTTCCCAATTTGTTAGTGACGTTTAATTAACGAAAATGCAAGCTAGTCTACAGACAAGTCGACGCTTTAATGCTGATTTGCCATTAAGCCCTTTATTATCCCTATAAGATCGGTCACTGCCTTTTTATCATTTGTAAAGGCTGTCTGTGGTGCTTGCTTGGTAGCTGATATATTTCTGGTCTCTTTTTGATGAGACCAATTCATCGCGGTTTTAGATTCGTGGATAGCATCCACTGCATGTTCTTGAGGTTCTAGAACTGGCATTTCAGGTTCATTATCGTCTTTGGGCATTATTTCTCCCATTGATCTGCGATCATGGGGCGATGCCAACAACCATGGTAGGAGAGGTGCTGAACCTACACGTAGCAAGTAAGGTGGGTTTCCTGGTTGAGCTGTTTCTCCTCTCTCTGAACGAACGGGTGGCTCTACTGGCGGCCGTCTTTCCCTCATAATTGCAGGGCGTTTGCGGGCTGTAAAAGTGGCGGATTAATTTCGCGTCTCTCCTGTGCATTTTCAGGCATCTGTCCTACGAACTCATCCTCTTCATACATTGTTGGAGAGGTCGGGGGGAGCTTTTTGCTCTTTTTCCCTAACAGAGCGGGGTTCAGTGAGACTTCTGGGCTCTGGTTTCCCTGTCTGGTCGCCTATTTTCGGACAGAGCCAATTTGCATGCACCAGTTTCTGCTTGCCATATTCTAAATGTATTATCAATTTGACAGGGCTCATCTGCCTGATTATTCTATACGGCCCATCGAAAGTTGCGTATAGTTTCTTTAGTCAAACATTTCTTGATTTGAGGAATGGCCAAATAAACTAAGTTATTTACCTAAAATGACTACGGCTTATGCCTCTTGTCATGGGACACTTATCTCTTAGCAGCTTGTTCAGCACTGTATTAGTTGGCAGTTTCAAACGAGTGCTTAGGCCTCGCTTCGACTCCACTGCTGTAGTTGTTCTCTACGTCATAATAGGTTTTTCTTAATGCTACTAAAACATAAAAAGGCAAGTTAGTAGTTTGTACCTAGTTGATTGGATGGGAATGGCATCTAATGATATCGATTTGAAATTTCTTATATATGATACAGTGAAACACCGATAGGAATAAATGGTTATTTGATTAATAACATAATGTCCCCAGTGAAATTTCTTTTTAATAAAATAATGTCTCAAAGACAAGATCCCCCAAAATGTATTCGATGTAATAGACAACACACCTCCAGTTACACAAAATGTCTTAAATATCCGCAAGACAGGAGATTGCAAAGTGCTAAAGTGTCCCCGGAGATTTCTTATGCCTCAATGGTCTCCAAGCAAGATAAGAGCATTAACATGAATGATTTTCAACTAATATACAAACTAATTGGCAGTGTATGCAATTTGTTTAACGAATTGGGCAAGAAAATGCCACTGATGAGTGGAATACTTACGAATAAACACTGACAGTATGGCTGATCGATACTATTGTTTTACAAATCGAGGTAAACTTCATTGCATAATATGGAACGACAGAGGGGTCCCCCGAAAGCGTATTGAGTTTTACAACTTCCTAACCTTATGGGATATAGACATAGCAATTCTATGTGAGACACACATAAAGCCAGACCACGACTTCAAGCTGCTTGGTTACTGTGTCTATCGTAAACACAGAATTCTTCCCACTACAGTAACGTCCCTGTCAAAAGGGTCAGCAATTATTATTCAGAAAGTCATTCATCTTCGGAAGGAACCAACCCGAGACTAAATGGGAATGGAAGCCGCTTGTGCTATCATTACTGATGCGATACTGGGAGAGGTGAAACTAGTGACTATATAAAATGCACCCAAGCATAAATACGATGCCAATGAGCTTGACAAGCTGTTTTCGGGGAATGTTCCCATTATTATGGCGGGAGACCTGAACGCTAAGCACTCGCACTGGAATTCAAGATGCCATAACCAAAACGATGTCCTTTTGTATGGCTACGTGCAAAGGCAATCTGATATTATTGCATTAGGCCCTGTGAATGATATATATAATTTTGATCATTCTCCTTCACGTAATGTACTTGATATTGTGTTGTTGAAGGGCTTCTACAAATCATTCAGTCTCTATACTGTCAATGATCTATCCTCAGACCATAAACCAGTTGCACTAAATTTAGACAACCTAAACATTGACCTCAAAGAAGAACTGAGACTCAAACAAGACTGCAAGTTTTTTAGAGAAATTCTCAAAAAAGATGACGACCCTCTAAATAACGAACATAGTAAGAGCGACATAGACACCAATCTGAAAAGGCTTACTAAATGTATAAATGCAGCTATTGACTCTAGTGCTTCACCTTTAGAGTTGCAGAGAGCTGATCACCTTGATCTCACCCCAGAAATCAAACATTTAATTGAGCAAAAGAATAAGGTTAGAAGGCAGTGGTACCGAACTGGTAATTCATGGCTTAAGACAAAGTATAATAGGCTCACTAGAAGAGTTCATGAGGAGGTAAAAGCACGTCGTAATGACAGGTTGAACGATAAAGTTAAGAGTCTGTCGATCAACGATAACTCTATTTGGTGCATGGTTCGAGGCTTGCAAAACAAGAAACCCATTAATATCCCGCCCCTGTTAGCCCAAATGCAAATTCATCACGAAAGATGATGATAAAGCGCAGCTTGATGAAAATTCATTTTCATATCAGTTTGTCAAGCCTACTGATGTCGGCAAATAGGAATTGATATGTCTGTGAAAGTAAAATCCTGCATAACTGGCTTCAATAATATTCTCAGCAATGAATTCCCAAAACATAGCATTGATGTAAATGAAGTTTCAACATCATTAAAAATTTAAAAACGAGAAAAGCTCCAGATAAGGACTCTATTAAGAACAGTGCTTTGAAAAATTTACCTCAAAATGCATTTCAAGATATTGCAAAAGTGATTAAGGACTGCTGGAAGAACACTTACTTGCCAGATGCTTGGAAGCGATCAGTTGTCTTAGGCATTCCTACGCCAGGACAAAATCATGCAAATCCTATTAGCTTCAGGCCCATCAGCTTGTTACCATCAATCACCAAAATCCTGGAAAAATCACTGGTCAAGAGATTTAATGAATCAATGGTCAAGAGATTCATTCCGCGATGCACAATTTGGCTTTCGCTCAAACCTTTCCTGCCAACTCAAAACATGGAGGCTCGCAACGGGTATCAATGAGCCCCTTAATCTCTCTCTGTATTGTGGGGTCGTTTTCCTCGATGGACACAAAGCCCTCGACCAAGTCTGGCACGATGTTCTTATTTTGAAGATGATTATGGGTGGATTTCCTCAAGATTTAATTACTGTGAAATATTCGTTTCTCTCAAACCGAATCTTTCAGGCCAGATTTGGAGATGGTCTATATCTTATGTATGAAGTAAAATTTGGTGTCCCACATGGTTCAGTCCTGGGGCCAGTATTATTCAATTTCTTTATGCGAGACTTTCCAAGTCCTTCCAAATGTAAGCTCTTTTTTTTAACCCGCTATATGATGCTATACTAACCTGTACTCGTCAACCAGCCATAGCAGTCTCGAGGCTACAGAAGGCTCTAAAGGAGTGTGAAAGCTGGTTTAGCAAGTAGGGGATAAAATTGAATGTAGAGAAATGCAAGGCGATGTTTGTCTCCAAGAAGAAAAAGAGATCATTAGATTCTCTAACACTATATGGCAAAAAACTGGACTGTATTGAAACTTATAAATATCTTGGTGTTGTTATTGACTATAAACTTACCTGAACTCCCCACGCAACTTATGCATTGAATAAGGCCAGGAAAGCCAAGTTTAGCTTGATTGCTCTGCTGGGCTGGAATAGTGCTCTAAGCATTGATAATAAACTCCTACTCTATAAGATCATTGTTCGGACCATCTTGACGTATGGTACGCCCCTCTGGGCCACAATATGTAAGACTAGGTGGAAAGAACTGCAAACGTTTCAGAACGTTACCCTTAAGACTATTGCACAAAGAGATTGGAGAATTGTTCGCAATTCCTCCATTTATAATGACTTCACCATGACTCATATTGGCAAATACGTTCAAGGGCTCATGGAATCCATGCTGTCCAATATAGAAAATCATAGCAACCAGCTAGTCTCGGGAATTTAAATCATCCTATGCATAGAAAGAGATATCATGATCTAAAGCATATACTTGATATTAATTTTGAAGACATTGTTAATGTATTATTTCCAGGTTACTGGACTTCATAGGTCGTGTTTTATCTAATACTCGTGGTCTGCTTCTAGTTTAGACAGTCGTCAATCAAAATCACCTCCAACCAAGAGGGGGTATATTCTCTGTCATAATATGTATGACCTTTATATGTTCATCACGCTACTAACTACTTCAGTGCAATTCCCTTGGCATTTATTTAGGAAGGATGAGATTACGGAAGCTTAGCTTCAAGTGCCACTCGAATAACGTTTCACTACACTTCTCGATTGTCGATTGTCTTCTACTTTATTAGAACAGAACTTCTCTGGTCCGATCAAGTTCTTGTTTATGCTGAGGAAGGCACCTTGGCTGCCGAAATGCGCATACGTTGCAATAAACCTGTTATGTGGAATAGTGGTTTTCTGTTGTTCTTGGGAATAGAGAAAAGTAGTGTAAAAAAGAAGTAGTGTAGAAAAAAAATGTAACTTGCGACAACTTCTTCACAAGTTTATCGTTAGCGGAAAAACTTCTGAACCTAAAATTGACATTATTATGAACAATGAGAAAGAATAGATCAGAACTTCCAAAGCAACTTGCATTGCCTAAAGGACGGGTTTAATTTTCAACAATTTTTGCATTCAGGGATGGTGTTATGTTAACATCATACAGCACAAGAAAAAACAAAGTCTGCATTATGCTAAGCATGGTACATGACCAAGCTGAAATTGAAGAGGAAAGAGTTGATAAAAACCACGAGTAATTTTAGAATACAACAGAACCAATGGAGGTGTAGACACCATTATCAGAAAGTAAGAAAATATTCTGTAAAAAGAAAAACAAACCGGTAGCTGTTATGCCTGTTCTATAAAATGATAGATATTGCCGCGCTGAATGCATTTGTTCCATGGATGTACATGAATAGAATAGAAACAAAAAACACCATCATCGTTTGTTTCTTATGGAATTAGGAGAAAAACTTTTAGAGGCCAATGCATCAAGAAGACATGAAAACGAAATGCGTCAATAAGTAGCTAGCCAAGTTGTCAGTGTACTCAGACAAGTAAGAGAGGCCATTGTTTTTCTGCCCAAGAGCAATGAACAAATAATACACAGTGCAATGCTCTAAATGTTGTAACGTCCCTATTCTTGTTCAGAAGTAAGATCAATCCGGGGACTCGATTAAATAGGATCTAAAGTTCGTATTGTGGAATAAGTATCAGACGTAATTGGTTGGTCCCTCCTAAAGATCTGTGAAAGATTAACATTTATTCTCAAGAGAATAATTCTAAAACAATAATTAAATAGATCAGGCACCTCTTAGGTGTTGAGATCAAACAAAAGAAAATAGGATAACAAGCAAATAAATAAAAGTCTATTCTACTGAGTCTTTCACTAAAATATTGAGAAAAAAATTCCTCCACCAAAACTTATCTTCTTAATCATTCTGATGAAGCCTTGGGGTTCTTATTTTATGGCTATAATATAAGGTGTCCTCTTCAGTTTGGCATATCGTAATATCTTAGACTCCTCTCTTTTTCGCTGCTGTCTTCTCACAGGCGTTGTTAACTTGTTTGTTGTTTGTAGTACATCAAAGGGAGGTTCATTCACTATTTTGTCTCCCAATCCGACTTCAGCTGAATTTTCGTATTCGGCATGGGCTAGTTTTTTGCCCTTGCTTCAGCAGCAAAACTTGCGGCCATAGGTGAGGACTTTCTTCGAGTCACTCAATTTACGCATTCGTAAGTCTTGTGCATTTCCACGCTTACTCTTGTCCGGAACCGGAATCCTTCGGTTTTCTCCGTGACTATCCGGTGCATCCTGTCTGAGGGGTCGTCAATGTTTCGTTGTCTTAATTTTGACACCATCGATTCGGCCATGATAGCTAACACCTTAAAAAATACCATGCGTCTCATCAGAGCTATTTTATGGATTTCAGGAGGTAACACACAAAAAAAGTTCGTGTTATGTTCCAATTCTTGGTCGTTAGTACAGAGCAAACCAGTGACTCGAAATTCTACTATATAAGATTTTAAGGTCGTATTTGGGAATAAGTGTCAGACGTAATTGGATTACTTGTATGTTTTCTATAGTATCAAGAGTTACCTTTAGAAACTTTTAATTCAAAGACATAGCATGTAATATATCAAACAATTCCTTAAGGTATGAAACGAATGAATATTACGATTAATTAATGATATTCTAAATTGGATTAGTTCTATAAGTTCTAATTTATCAAAGGATGCCATTGAATAATTTCAAGGCAGACAAATTGCATGTATAATATAAAATATCTCCTCACGGAATATAATGAATAAATACAACGTATAATTAATGATAGCAAAATTTGGACCAGTAGCATGTGTTCTATATTATGAATAGGTCCCAATGGAAACTTTCAAAGCAGAGTTATGGCATGTAATATATCAAATATCTCGTCCCAGAGTGCCATGAATGAATATATCAAGTAATTATTGATAGTCGAAATTGGATTATTTGTTAGTGTTCTATGGCATGAATAGGTACGATTGAAAACTTTCAACGTAAAGACATGGCATGTTTTATATCAAACATATCGTCACTGCGTGTCATGAATGAATATAACGAATAATTAATGATGGTCGAAATTGGATTATTTATAAGTGTTCTAAAGTATCAAAGGCTATTATTGGAAATTTTCAATGCAAAGATATTGCATGTAATACATAAAACATCCCGTCATGGACTGTCATGAATGAATATTACGAATTTTTATGATAGTCGAAATTTGATTAGTTGTATGAGTTCTATAGCATCAACGGATACCATTGGAAAATATCAATGCAGACACATGGCATGTTAAATATACAAGATCTCGTCATGACATATAATGAATGAATATAACGAGTAATTAATGACTAATTTGGATTGGTATTACGTATTCTATTGTATCAATAGGCACCATTGAATGCGATGCAGAGAAATGTCATGTTATATATCAAACATCTCATCACAGCATGTCATGAATGAATATTGCGAATAATTAATAGTATTCGAGATTTGATTAGTTGCATGATTTCCATTGTATCAGAGGATATCATTGAAAAGCTTCAAGGAAGACACATGGCATGTATTATATCCAACATCTCATCATGGAAAGTCATGAATAAATATAACGAGTAATTAATGATAGTTAAAACTCAGTTATTTGCATATGCTCTATGGTATCAATGGGTATCATTGGAAACTTTCAGTGCAGAGATATGTCATGTAATATATCGAACATCTCCTCACGGCATGATATCTTTTTTCTATATATATAGAAGGACTTTTCTTTGTTTGTTTGTGGGTTTGTTTGTTTGTTTGTTTTTATACAGTTTTATTATGATCGTAATAAAATTTCGCATACACGACCTTCAAAGGATAAGGAAAGCACTGTCTACCTTAGATTTCGAAAAAATAATAGTTATTGATAAAAAATCGATAGTCAACTTTATGGCAGGGCATAATAATGAGAAGTATCCCATGATCAAGAATGCAAGACAAAGTTTTTGCAAACATAAGTATGAACAAAGGTATCAACACGCACATCACCAACACTATGCAAGGATGAACAATATATGTCTCCTGACCAACAATGCAAGGCAAACTTGTGCAATATATAATTCAATGCATAGAATTCCTGTTATTCAGGTTTTATTTATAAAAGAGAATTCTTTGTATTTACTGGAGATAATGAGTTAGTAGACTATTGAGAAAGAGTGAAAGACGATAGAGGAAGCACTCCTTTAGCTCCGTGCTGTATTGAGCAAATGTTAAGCAAGTAAATAGAAAAATCGGCGACTGCTAAACTACAAAAAGTGATGAATGGCCAAATTTTGTATCAAGACATGGAAAAAAAGAAAGGAAATTGTAACAACATCAACTGTACATGTACGTGAGTAAAAAATTATTTAGACTAGAAGGCATCCTTGGAGATGTCCATCCACTGTGAGCATTTAAAAATTTTTTTTTTCCTTAAATCAAGTCCCGGTATATCACCTACTGCGACTAATGCCAATCTTGGCGTAACTCCTATTGGTCAAGCACAAGACAATGCGTAATAATATGAAAGCGGCTTTATTTCCTATCAAAGAGCCACCGATGTAAACAAATGTTGAGGCATGAAGCGAATCTACAGTGGCTAGAATAGGAAACTATTCCAGACACTGTAGCAAAACCATAGTTTCAGCCATTTTTTCAGGACCACACTGCATTCCAGGCAAATATTGCATTCGTGGGGTTTTTCCTGCTAGTTTTTTTCCTCTAATTTTAAGCCAATAAAAAGTCAACAATCGAATGACATGAGCACTTTCTCATGCTGCAGATTCATTATTTTATTTGGAAAGCGTTGTTCTGCTTCGACCAATAGCAGTTAGGCCAAAGTTGGGGTTGGTAACTGAATAGAATGGATGTTTTCAGTGCAGAGGTGAATTACTTGTTTCGAATTTTTCTTAGATAAGATAGTCCCTTCGCTCTATATAGTAGTAATTGAGTTATTACTTAACCAATTTCCATGTTTATTTTAGCTTTCTGAGTATGTACTGTTTGCCTTCAAGCGTAATTATCCCGCGCAATGCCGGGTCCTCTGCTAGACTTCTGTATATATAAAGAAGGATGTTTGTTTGTGGGTTTGTGGGTTTGTGTGTCTTGAATACAAATCTACAGTTTCTATCCGTCCGTGATAAAAATTTTCATAATTGACCTTCAAACCATGAGGAAGGTCACTGTCTACCTTATATTTTGAAAAAATAATAATTAACGATGAAAAATCGATATTCATGGTTATGGCAAGATATATTAATTAGAAATATCTCGTGACCAAGGCAAAGTTCTTGTACAATATGTATAAACAATGGTATCAATACGCAATTCACAACCACTTAGCACAGAAAAGCAATGCAAGGAAAAGTTTGGGCAACAATAGGTATCAGCAATGGTGTCAACACGCAAAGCACAAACACTATGCAAGGATCAACAATATAAATCTCATGACCAAAAATGCAAGGCAGAGTTTGTGGAATAAAGATAAGTTTCAATTTGTAACAATGCATAGAATTGTTGTTTTTCAGGCTATTCTGAGAAAATAGAGTTCTTAGTACTTAACAATTTCTTGAAAATCTTTAAAAAATGATCAGTACTGGAAATAATGGAGAGTTAGCAAAGTATTGGGAAAGGTGGAAAGACGACAGAGGAAGCATTCCTTTAGCTCCGTGCTTTATTGAGCAAACGGTAAGCAAGTAAATAGAAGAATAGCCGATGGCTAGACAACACAAAGTGATGGCCAAGTTTTGCGTCAAGATAGTGAGAGAAGAGTGTGAATTGTTACAATATAAAATGTACATCTAAAGTAAGATTACGTGAGTAAGAAGTTATTTAGAGTAGCAGTGGCATCCTTGGATAGGTCCATCCATTGTGAGCTTTTAAAAACATTTTTTATCGAATTTTCATTGAGAATATTTACTGCATTAATTCTAAGTGTTTTCATCTGTTTATTTTCAAGATATTTCAAAATTTAATCAAAAAAAACAAAAACAAAGGGTCACGCCAGGGTCGTAAAAAGGATAGTCACTTTGCTCTCTGTTGTAATGATTGAGTTTTTTTTTAACCAATTTGGAATTATAATTTAATTTTTTGAAATTGTTCTGATTCATATAAGAGACAATTCATATCCCGGGCAATGGGTAAAACAAGAATTATGTTTGTTTGTGCGTTTGTGTGTATTGAATACAAATTTTATCCCGATCTAGATGAAATTTTGCATACTTGACCTTCAAAGCATGAGGAATGTTAATGTTCCTCTTTGATTTCGGCGAAATAATAATTATCGATATAAAATCGATATTCATGATTTTGGCAGGGCATAATAATTAGAAGTATCTAACGACCAACAATCCAAGGCAAAGTTTGTGCAAAATTTGTATCAACAATATTGTCAACATGCAATTTACAAACACTCTGCACGGACACAACAATATATATCTCATGACCAACAAAGCAAGGCAAAATTTGTGCAACAATAGGCCCATCGTGTTCCCAACAACAATGGTAAGAATGTGCAATTCTCCAATAACAATGAGCATAAAATGATGATGCAATAATCAAGCAATCCTTTCCAAGAATTATAACAATGAACATAAAATGATGATTCAATTTGTATAAATTTCAATTTGTAACAATGCATAGATTTCATGAATATAGGTTTTTTTTTTTTGAAAAGAGAGTTCTTAGTACTTAACAACAGATTTTCTGCAAATCATTAAAAATGATCAGTAACTGGAGATAATGAAGAGTTAGCAGACTATTTCGATAGAGTGAAAAGACGACAGAGGAAGCCCTCTCTTAGCTCTGTGCTGTATTGAGCAAATGGAAAGCAGGTAAATAGAAGAATCGGCGACCGCTAGACTACGCAAAGTGATGAATGGCTAAGTTTTGCTTCAACACATCGAGAGAAGAGTGGAAATTGCAACAACATCAAGTGTATCTCTGATTTAAGATTACGTGAGTAAGAAATTATTGGAGACTTCGATCCTTTAAAAAAATTTTTTTTGATTTTAAATTAAGAATTTTTACTGTAATAATTCTAAGCATTTTCATGTATTTATTTTTAGGTATTGCAAAATTTAATTTAATTTTTTAAGATTGTTCTGTTTACTTTCGAGTGTAATTATCCCTGGCAACGCCAGATAGCTTTGCTGGTGAATGAATATAACTAATAATTAAAGATAGTGTAAATTGGAATAGTAGGAAGTGTTCTATTGTTTAAACAGTCTAGCTGATATCCACGACGTTAGTCAGACTCTTTATAATATATGTGTTGCTGCGCGATCTATTGGGGAGTTAAAATGGACAGCATAAAAACCGTCTCCATCAAAAAACACATGTGCGAAATTTCATTGTGATCGGTCAATCGATATTGAAAGTTCTTAATTGAACAATACAGTTGCGTTATTTTAACTCTGCATATACAAGGGTAGGCTGAAAAGTAATGCCTCCATGAATGTAACTTTTTTTTTATACGATTTTCAAAATTCTATATGCATCTGATATTGACGTTTCTCCTCTATGTAATACACTATTCACTTTGTGACATAGTCCCTATCCTATTCCACGCATTGTACCAACGCGTGACTAATCGGTTGAACCCGTCGGAGGGGAATTCCGATGTTGTTGTCGACACCAAGACCAAAACGGCAGGTTTCATCTCGTCGTCAGAACGCAACTCATGCCCCTTAAGTTGCTCCTTCCTCTTTGGGAAGTGGTGAAAGTCGCAAGGTGCAAAGTCTTTCTTTTTTGAACTGCAGATTTTCATCTTTGAACTGTTGGCGCTGCAACCCTCTCTGGTGTGTGGCGATCGTGTGCGGACGGGCGTTATCGTGCTGCAGAAGAGGATCCAAAGCTGCCATTTAATCCTCGTGTTGACGACAACCCCGGAATTCGTTTTTGACGGGTTCACCCGACTAGTCACGCGTTGATACAATGCGTGAAAAGGGTGGGGACTATGTCGAAAAGTGAATAGTGCATTACATAGAGGAGAAAAGTGAGCATCAGATATAAGAAGAATTTTAAAAATCGTTTAAAAAATAAAAAAGTTACAGCCATTGAGGTATTACTTTTCAGCCCACCCTGCTATATACCAAATATTTTGTTTGTATGTAACCCTGAATCGATAAAATGTTGCAGAGAAACTTTGAAATATGAAAGATAACTCGCACAGCTAGGATTTCATTCTTTGTCTTGGCATAAAATTATGATAGAATGTATAAATTTTGTCGCATGTATAAAAATAAATATTTTTTTCGCATAAATATATATACATGTTTGAATATTGTTTTCGCATATATAATCAATATATGGTTTTCTGATTTGGTGTACAGATGTATAGATTTTTTGGGGTGCCCGTGTGTATGGTGGGGGAGGTGCTCCAGTGTGTGTGAGTGTGGATTGTCTGCGTCTGTGTGTGTGCTTATGCCTCGTTAATTTGTCTGTTTCGTCTAATTTGCTATGATAATCTTGTGATTTGATTGCAGTCGTTATATAAAACTGAGTGCGTTGCATAACGTTTCTTATAACAGAAATAATAAAAGTCGGTTTATCGTAATTTTTGGAATAAGCTTGTAATTTCTGTTCCCGGCAACAATAGATTCAGCAGCAGCTTTGGGGTTTGTTGTAGCGAGGAGGGATTCTTAAAAGAAATGCGGGGTTTTTATGTTTTGTGTTATTGTTAGAAATGAAAGTTTTAACTTCTTCCCTCTAAAATCTTTGGCGAGGATGGACGTATGTATAATCGCTGTTGCAAGTGATGGTTACAAGTGAACATCGAAGCAAAGTTTCGAAAATGGCGCTCTACACAGTTACTTGTTGCAATTGAATTAAAATAATTAATGTTTAACGGAACTTTATAATTGCATTAAAACAACCGTGCATGCTGTTAGTTTAATTAATTGTATGTAGAATTGCAGGAGAACGGATTTGAATCGAACGCTGTTCATGTATAAGCCCCGGTTCATCGACGATGTTCTTTTGTCGAGCGCAGATCATCATAGATGAGAAAACATCTTGCCCACATGATCGGTGATACCGTTTCTTTTTTATATTATGAAAAAATTATCACGCTTGTGTTCAACAAATCTTTTCTCAAGAAGGGTGTATTGCTCTAAAAAAACATGTTGCCCCGCTTACCATATCTTTTCCGATGCCTGAAGAATACGCATTTCAGCGATGGTGACAATTGATTACTGTTGCCGAACACGCTTGTTTTTTTTTTCGGGAAAAAACTTTTAGAACTTAACTAATTAACAGCGGATCGATGTATGCTTTTACTACCTATGTTAACGGTAGATGAGAGATTGTTTGTTTAAACCTTTTAAAAGCTAGCTAATTATAGTTTATAAAGTAACGTATTTTGGTTAGAACGAGGAGCTGTTTAGCTCAATCCACATAAGCTTTTCCTAGCACTAAGACTAAACGAACAAGTAAGGGAGGCACAGGTGTGTATAGAAAATTATCACCCAAATCCGATCATATGATCAAGGAGTGGTTGAGCCCAAGAGGTCTTGTGTTGCAGCAATAGAAGTTGCTCTACTGGACGTTTACTGTATCCTTCCCCTCGCTAAAAAAAGGGATAGGCGATACGTTCTAGCGTTGGCCTTATCTTGGAGTTCATTGATCTAATTTAATGCGGACGGGGGAGTGACTGGTACAAAGTGCCTTCAGTAATAAGGTAATTTCTACCCTGGTTATAGGACACTTAAGTTTGTGCGAAAATAGGTATCAATAATGGTGTCAACACGCAATGCACCAACACTATTCAAAGATCAATAATATATGTCTCATGACCAACAATGCAACGCAAATTTTGTGCAACATAGAATTCAGTGCATAGAATTCATGTCATTCTGGTTTTTCTTAGAAAAGGGAATTCTTCGGCTTTAACAATTTCTTGAAAATCTGTAAAAATGATCAGTAACTGGACATAATGAGTTAGCAGTCTATTGAGAAACAGTGAAAGAAGATAGAGGAAGCACTCTTTTAGCTCCCTGCTGTATTGAGGGAATGGTAAGCAAGTAAATGGAAGAATCGGCGACCACTAGATTACAGAAAGTGATGAATGGCCAATTTTTGCTTCAAGACATTTAAAGAAGAAAGGAAATTGCAACAACATCAAGTGTACATCTAAAGTAAGATTACGTGAGTAAAAAAATTATTTAGACTAGAAGGCATCATTGGATAGGTCTTTCCATTGTGAGCCTTTAAAAATTTTTTTGGGGTAAATCAAGTCCCAGTATATCACCTAGAATGGATTTTTTCAGTAAAGAGGTGAATTCCTGTTTTTCGGATTTTTCTTAGAATGGATAGTTCCTATGCTCTATATTGTGGTGATTGAATTATTATTTAACTACTTTGGGGGTTTAATTTAGCTCTTTGAGGTTATGCTCTTTACCTACAAGTGTAATTATCTTAGATAATGCCAGGTCCTCTGCTAGTCTGTGTGTTTGTGGGTTTGTTTGTGGGTTTTTTTGTTTGTTTTTTTTGTTGCAAATCTACATTTTTATTCCGTTCTTAATGACATTTTGCATACTTGATCTTTAACCCATTAAAAAGACAACTGTCTACCTGAGATTTCGGAAAAATATTAATTATCGATAAAAATCGATAATCATGCTTATGGAAGGGCATATTAACTAGAAATATCTCATGACCAAC
>JAHWFO010021202.1:25883-77300 GCA_023313115.1 Rhysida immarginata
TGCGTTCGCTGAGGAGAGGCGTCGCGCCAACAAGAAGAGGTGCCATCGTTTGGTGGTGGAGAATGGGACAGTGGAAACCGACGCTGACATCTTGTCGGCTTTTCACTCCCAATTTTCATCATTTTTTGGCCACCCAGTCTTTCCATCCGACGCCACGACAAATTGGATCGAGGCACTTAGACCTTTCACAGCGGATGCTGACCTGTCAATTACCTTTTCCGAAGATGAAGTCAAGAAGTTTCTGTCGATGGATGGCCGTCATTAGTCCAGCCCTGGATTAGACGGCATCCCGTATTCATTCTACCATGCGACTTAGAAACTTCTCGGGCCTTTCCTGGTGCAAGTTTTCAACCCCATACTTAAGGACCCTTCCTCTATCACGTCGGACTTTACCGCGGGAAGAATCATCTTACTCCCCAAGGTACCGAATCCTGAACTCGTCACTCAGTGGAGGCCTATTACTCTACTCAACACAGATTATAAGGTGTTCACTGGCGTGCTTCAGCAACGTCTAAAATGCTTCGCCGACGAGTTCTTCGATCCGGGACAATCCTGCTCCATTCCATCTCGCAGGATGTCCTACAACATCATCACCATCAAATGTGTTATGGAGGAAGCATGTGTGCGGCGTCAGACTCCTGTCGTCCTAATTCTTGACCAGGAAAAAGCCTTCGACAAGGTGTTTCTTTTCCGAGTGTTTCACCATCTTCATCTTCGGAAATTTGCTACTATTATCTCAGCACTGTATGCTTCTGCCATGTCATGCGTGGCGATTAATGGCTCCAATTCGCCTTTCTTCGAACTGTCCAAAGGCGTTAGGCAGGGGTGTCCCATGTCTCCCCTCTTATATATTTTCTATTTGGAGCCATTATTACAATTTCTTAATCGCCACCCAGATGTCCGGGGGTACGATTTGCCAGCTGCTTCCATCAACATCCGTACGCTGGCATACGCTGATGATGTGGTGTTATTTGCATCTGATGTGTATTCCCTGGGCATCTATAAAGAATCTTTCAATCACTTTAGCACTTCGACGGGAAGTTCCATCAATCTCGTCAAGTCTAAAGGCATCGCTATTGGGAAGTGAACAGTGGACTATCTTCAAACCTTCCCAATAACGTGGTGTGAGCAAATCACTGTGCTGGGATACATCTTCTCCTTTCTACCCGACATGGATTCTCGTCACTGGCAGCAAGTTATTGACAAGTGTTTGTCTCGCCTTGGCGGGAACTTTCGTTATTCCACCTCGATGTTTGTCAAGGCGAGGTTCATCAAGACACACATCTTGTCCCTATTGACATCGAAATGCCTATTCGCCTTGCATCTCCTCAACTTTTGAAGAAGGTGCACAGTGCCATTGCAGACTGTATTTGGGGGTATGCAGCAGCTTGTCATCCCCTTCGCCGGGAACTGCTGTATATCCCCTTCGAGGGAGGAGGCCTGGGCCTGCCTAACATCTGGCACTACCTCATTGCGGCCAGGGTGGCTGCCTTGATCCGGGTCTTCCTTCTTCCCCCTCCCGGGTCAGTTTTCTTTTCCTGCACCTGCGTTTCTTCTTCAAGGTGAATGGGCTATCAGTTCCCACTTCGCTGCCAGTGACAATCAACCTACGATCTCCTGGGTTCTACAACCAAATCCAGGGAGACTTAGCGACCTTTATTTATGATCTGCGTCAGGTAGACCTACAAGACTGGGGAAGCCTACGTCTATCTTGGTTCTTCCAGCAGGCCGACCGGGGTGCGTCTTCTGACATTGTACGCTGGCACCTCGAATATCCATGGTCAGCCATCTTGAAGGCCATTAAGTCCTTCGCCTTCGAGAGGACTGTGTTCAATTTTCAATGGCGTCTGCTGCACGATGGATTCTTTACTCTCTAACGTCTACATCAGTGGGGAGTTGTCGGTTCTGCTGGTTGCCTGTTTTGTGGGTCTCCTGAATCCATCGACCATGTCTTTTTCGAGTGCCCGTTCGCACAGTCCATCTGGGATCCCCTTTTATCACATTTTAATCTGACTGCCTTCTCCATCCAGTCAGTGCAATTTCTGATGGACTACTCCACCGGTGTTGCTTATAAGCTGGACCTGGCCACTTCCATCGCCTTCATGAATAGGGAGCTTTGGCTGGCTCGTCAGCAACGACTTGCTGGTGTGCCTCTGCCAGCCTCAGCCATCTGGAGAAGAGGTGCCTCCCATCTTAGGTCTTTCCTCCAGCTTGAGTGGCTACGGCTTGGCCCAGCTACGTTTCGGAGACGCTATTCGTCATCTCAGCGTCTCTGTAAGGTCATTGGAGGGGATACGAACAACATCTCGTATCTCTTCACCTTTCCCCTCAACATCGATGACCCACCGGTGAGCGGACGGGCCTCCTCTTGAGGCGTTTACATAAAAGCAGCCCTTGAAGGCTGCCCATACTCCTATCGCATGTGCGCCTGGGCACCCTGCCTGTTTTACGAGCTAAGGGTGCCCCTCTGGAGCCATACCACCGGCTCCAGTTCCAACAGCGATTTGCCTTTCCACCAACATGCCACTTCTGTGAATTATCCATAACCTGATGTCCATCTGATAACCAGCCATAGATGCCATTGTGAAATAGCCTTTCCACATTATCAGGATATGTAAGCAATTTTTCCATGTTCACCCTCACCTACCAGTTCTGTCGAGATGGACATTATTCCATAGACTTCTCAGGTTGTTCTGACTTCTCAGACAATCTCTTCTCCAGAAACCATTTTCAATCCACTTCTCACCATGCTAATTCTTTACACTGTCGTAAGCTCATCATGCTGTTAGGAACTCTTAGTTAATTGTGATCCGGACATTTAACCTTTCCAAATTTAAATAACTGTAAAGTTTTAGTTTTATTTTTCTTCTGTCTTCAGTCTTGGCCAATATGTAATTTTAAATTTATCTTACAATATTTTCTTAGGGTTTTTTTATTTCTTAGCTTTTGGTGTCCCTTAATTTAATTCAGCATCCAATATGTAGTCAAAGTTAAGTAGTCAAATATATTTATGTTAAATTTTTTTTATTTCATATATTTTAGATATGAGTTTATAATATTTAGCAGAGAAGAAGACTTTTCTGGTTTTTTTTTTTTTTTTTAGGTGATTGAATCAATCTGCAAGTTGTATTATTTTAACAACTTCTTGATAACTTCTGGATAACTTTTTAACAACACTATTAAGTTTTACTGAACAATCTTTTGTTTTGTAATAGCTCTGATGGAAAATGATACTTGTATGAATATTAAAATTGAAATTTCTATGTATTCCACACCGTGCTCTGTCACTGTTTTCTCTCAACTTGCAACCACACCTATTTAAGTTCTCACAGCCAAGATTTTGATAGTTTTAACTTAAGGGAATGGTACTAAAAAAATACACAACGCAATGTCTGATTCAAATGATGTTTGAATCATAAATCCACTATTCAGCACCTTTAATACTTTTAACTTTTTGTGCTACTAAAGCATCTTAAGTAATTTAAGTTGTCTTTATTTTATTCAAATAAAGCTTAATTGAAATATAAATTAAATGCTTTTATTTTAAAACTAATTTAGTGATTTAATCTTCTTTGTCTTAAATTTAACTAAAACAGATCGAATAGTCAATTTCAATACTGTTTAATATTAAAGTCATTTGCCTAATGCGCAAATCATTATAATCGTGCTCGAGGGCACGACACCATCAGCTTTATCACTGCTGCATCTCTACTCATCGAGGCCGAGGCTACCCGATTGATTTGACAGCGCTCTTGGGCTGAGTCGCTGCATCCGCCTGTTCGTCCCTCATGTTGCCCTCAGTTCGGACTGCCTCCATCAATCGCTGGTCTCAGGGCGATTGTATTATCCATACTGGTCCAGAAATGGGCCTTTGCTACACAACGAATACGGCAGGCTTACTGGCTGCGCTGTAGATTGTGTCTCAAAACGGGCAAGTGGCTCTGGCAGCCGCAGTGGCGGCGATAAACTCTCGCGAGCTGGTTTTATCTGCTCGGGCAAAATTAATTCTCACCTCATGGTGGCATTCGCTGGTCTATGCATGTTGTAATCCTCCTCCTTATACGAATTCGTCCATGCGTCCAGGGGGCCTTAGGCTTGGGTTTCTCACGCATTAACTCTTTGTATGCAATCTGTGGAGTGGGCGGTTTTATTTCGCGCCTCTCCATAGCATTCATCAAACGGTTACTCTAGCTCTGCTATTCAACCTGTCAATTCGTCATTCCTTCGAATAGATTTCATACTGCTTCAGACAGCTGCGCCTAACTTTTCCTCCTGCCTAAAGTCTTCAAACCTCTTTTCCAAATTTTTTAGATCTTCTCCCAATCTACGGTGGATATCTGTAGTCTGCCTCTCAGTCACCATCTTCAACTTCTGGATCATCTGTTCCACTTTCAGGTCGTCCCACATGAGCGGAGCTGTCTCTCTCTCTCATCACTCGCCTGTCTGACCTTATCTATTGTCCCTGTGATCGTTTGGGCAGGGGTTTTCTCGCTCTTTTCCTGTCTGTTTCCTTCCGCTGGGGGATAACGTCTGGCTCTGCGGCAATCGCTCTTTCTCTGCCTACTATTCCATTGCTCATGCTCACACTTAAAACAATAAAGGCACGTTATCCATATGTGTCTTTTCCACACGGGTTTTTCACATCCGCTAAAATTCTGTCAGCCTCTTATTCCGCTAAACAAGTTCCAAACACCTGTCCAGTCTCCTCGGCCTGTTGTTCACTCTCACGCAGCAAAATCGCTGTGTGTGTCTCCTGCGATGGCAAAAATAATATATTTTCTTTGTGTATCGACACGTAGTACAAATTGATTCATTCGGCGCTGGGTCTATACTCATGAGTGGCTGACCTGCATGCATATTAACTGACCTCCCAGCACTTGCTTTTGGAGAGAGGCGAGTTGCACGTTTTTTGACTGATTTGCCTGCTGTATCCCTGATACTTTAACTTATTCTCCCTCAGCCCTCATTCTTGTGCAACAAAATCCTTGAGTATGACTTTCCCGAAGCTAGAAAAAACAATATAATCTTTTGGGCTTAGGACTGTTACACATATTGACTGTTACACATATAGATGGTTACATCCAGAACAAATGATATCTGCCCATACTCGACGATCTGCATTCCCTTCATTACCAGCTGCTGAAATTTTGCATTGGAAAGCTATTCCCTGGGGTCTGTACTCACGCTGGTTTTGCTCTCTCTGGGTGGTAGGGTGATTGCTCGGTCGCGCTGCTGCTTATGTGCCAAATTGCTAATTTCTTCTAATTTCAATTTCAATACCTCTTTAATTCTTCAATTGCACTAATGGCAATAATATTTAAATCGCTCTTATCCTATGCCAACTTTGTCCTGCATTTCCTCAATGAATTTAACGTTTCCCCAGCGAAGATGGCCTGATTCAGCTATGGCAGCTGATTTTGTATGGCGCGAAATTTAAATATGTCTAATTAAAATGTTATTGGGTGTTGCTCTATAATTTTTTAAAAATTTAATTCAGATGCAATTTTTCATAAATTTTATTCATTGAAAGGCTCTCACACAAATAAACAAAATTAAATAAAAGCATTTATATTGTGCACTTTACAGGGTCAGTGTTGTTTATCTATCTTACTGAAGCTCATAAAATCTTATTTCTTTCGCTATGGGGCCTTATATTACGTTTATGTATTATCCCAGATGCTTATTGTTTATTTATATTAAAAAAATTGGGCAAAAAATAGTATAAAAAAAGAAATTACTACTTACCCAAGCTCCTGCACACACGTAGCGCTATTGCCACGAATGCTTGAAATGATATCCTCAAAAACTACTTTGTAGGACGACTTTGTTTTAAAAAAAATTAAAACAAAATGTTGGCATAAACGTTTCAGTTTAGTATATTTTAATTTTTTCCATCACTTCATGTAAATTAATTAGATATTACCATGATATTTGAAACACCGTATATACACGCTATTTTGATTACATCACATTACACATAACAAAAGAGCTTCTATAAAATCACGTGATCCGGTAAACTTCGCTACAGTGAATATATAAGAGGGGTGGACATCGCGTTTGAAGTCCACGTACAGTCAGTGCAGTGCCGCATCTATTTACCCCTCGATTTTCTTAACTTTTTTACAGGTATGTATATAAGATTTTGATTGACCCCATTTCTCTGCAAATAAAATAATTAATAGTTATTACTTCTTTTATTTTTATTACGTTTAAATTTATTTTAGCGTTTTACTACATCAGCTACCTTTGCTTTAGTTTTTTTACTGCAGTCTTTATTAGGTATAAAAATTCCCAATTCCTGATTTACGTTTTTCTAGATATTGAGGATTTTTTTCTTTCTTGCAGGTACATTGTCACAGCAAATAGTCCATTTCGCCTGATCATCTCTTCTTATGCATGAAATCTGTATTATCTTATAAGTGTTTGCAATAATAATAATAATTTATTTCTTTTTTGAATATAGATAGACAATTTCACAGAAAAAAGTTTAAATTTTTATTTTCAATAGCAGGTGTTTGTCTAGGTGAAGTCCAAGAAGCTGGAAAAGCAGAGAATGAAGCCTATTTGCTATGCCTTGCAAATAAGTCAACTTTGAGTCGAGTGCGGTACATTGACGCGCGAAAAGCACCAGCAAAGACAGTATCAACAGCTACAGCCAAGGCCTGGGAGAAGTTCGGGGAGAAATTGGAGTCAGACTATGGTTCGGCAAGCAAGGTGTTCTGGCAAACCGTGCGCCGCCTCCGTGGAGAGAAGCCTCATTCATCACAAACTATTAGGAGTTCAGATGGGAAGCTTCTGAAAACGGAGGAAAGCATATTGCATAGGTGGTAGGAATACTTTGCATCTCTTCTTAATCCGTTGACAGCAACAACTGAGGCATGCGAGGTGCACTTTGGAGCGGAGAATATTCACGGCAGTATCACTAAAACAGAAGTCAGATGGGCAATTAAGTCCCTGAAAACTGGCAAAGCTGCAAGTGATGATGAAATCCGGTCCGAGATGTTAAAAGCCTTAAATCAGGATGGTATCCTGTGGCTGACTCGAGTGTGTCAGGTTGCTTGGATATCTGAACAGGCCCCGATGCAATAGCAGACAGGAATTGTGATCCCTATCCTCAGAAGGGGAGATCAAAGAGATTGCACAACTATCGAGGCATCTCCTTGCTCAGCATTCCTAGGAAAGTGTACGCTAAGTGTCTGGAGAAGAGAAGTCGGGAAATAGTCGACTCCAAACTGTCGGGGGAGCAGTGTGGTTTCCGACCTGGCCGAAGCACGATGGATCACATCTTTGCTCTAAGGCAAATCTTTGAGAAATCTTGGCAATATGCAAAAGAGGTCTACTCTTGTCTTGTGTTGCAAGAGTATGTGGTGGATGGGCAATTGTCTCAGTGGATGTGTCTACTGGTTGCTATCATGTCTCTGTATGACAGCTCTAAGATGTGTATCCGGATAAATAGCACTATGTTAAGACCGTTCACTATGGGTGTTGGATTCAGCCAAGGGTGCGTACTGTTACTCCTCTTGTTCATTATCTTTATGGACTGGATAGACAGGGGCAGCCGAGGCGTTGAGCGTGTTTGTATGGGCGACTGACTGGTGGAGAAGTTGCTCTTTGCTGACGACCTTGTCCTGCTTGGTTCTTCTCGCACGAACATTCAGCATACACTAGACCGGTTTGAACCAAATGTGAAGAAGCTGGGATGAAGATCAGTGTGGCTAAAACCGAGGTTCTAGTCCTCTTAAGGCAGCCTGCTCAGTGCGCTCTCCATGTTATGGGAGCCTCATTGAGACAGGTTGAGAAATTCAAGTGTCTCAGGATTGCATTCATGATGGACGGCAGGAGGATGAATTGGATGCTCGGATCGGTGCAGCAAGCTGTGTCAGACGTGGACTGTGGCGATCCGTGGTAACGAAACGCGAGCTGGGTAACAAAGCCAAGCTCTTCTTCTTTAAATCTATCTTTGTCCCTATTCTCATCTACGGTCATAAGGCTTGAGTAATGACAGAAAGAGTGCGATCGCGGGTACGAGCAACCGATATGAGATTTCAGAGAAGTGTGGCAGGTGTTACCCTACTAGATAGAATGTACAGGAGCACAATAAGGGAATCTTTAGGTGTTGAGCCGCTTCTTCTCCGCATTGAGAGATCTAAGTTGCACTGGTATGGCCACGTGATACGGATGCCGCAAACTAGTCTTCCTAGGCAGTTGTTATTTTCCAAGCCGGTGGGTAAGAGACCAAGGGGTCGGCCTAGAACCAGATGACTAGACTACATGGAGAATCTAGGTTCGAGTCGAATGGATATTACCAGGGAGGACATGCGCCTGATAGCGGAAGATCGCAATCGCTGGAGATTCTCCATTGGGCTGCTGCCCCTTCGACCCTAATGTATAAGCGTGTTTGAAAAATAAGTAAGTAAATGTTTTCCCATCAAGAAGTCATATTTTTATATAAAGTTACATAAGATATTGCAAAAATAAAAAAACACAGCTTATGTCTTAAAATTTTTAAAAATATTGTTTTTTTTATCCATGGTTATTTTTTTTTTCTATGTGAAAAGTATAGCTAGAACCTAAACTGTATTGTAAAAATTGATAATATGTTGGCTTAATATCTGTTTCCAGTGTTTTCATTAAAAATCTTCTTTTTTTGTATAGGTCCAAAAAGGTCATATATATCTAATTACAAAAAGAGTATATATATCTTAAGGAGTCTATAACATAGGTTTTAGGTATGTCAATAATATTGTACATGTTATATAGTATTTTTGTATTTTCACTTCAGTAACATAAATACAAGGTAATAGCTTGTTTGTTTGCTTTTTGTACAAATCTACAGTTTTCGCATACATGACCTTCATAGCATGAGAAAGGTCACTGTCTTCCTCTGATTTCATTAAATATTAATTATTGATAAAACATCGATATCAGTGGTTATTGTATGGCATATTATAGAAAAATATCTCATGACCAACAATTGAAGAAAAGTTTGTGCAACATTAAGTACTACCAATGGTGTCAACACGCTATTCGCCAATAACAATGAGCACAAAATTATGATGCAATGCTAAAGCTATCCTTTCCAAGAATTATAACAATGAACATGAAATGATTGTACAACAATAAGCATCAACAAAGATATCAACACGTAATTCACACACGCTCTACACGGACGAAAAATATATATATCCCATGACCAACAATGCAAGGCAACGTTTGTGCAATATAAAATTCAATGCAAACAATTCCTGTTAGTCAGGCTTTTCTGATAAAAGATAATTCTTAGTTCCTAACAACTTCTTGATAAGCTTTAAAAATGATCAGTTACTGGAGATAATAAGTTAGCAAACTATTAAGAAACAGTGAAAGACAATACAGGAAGCGCTCCATGCTGTATTGAGCAAATGATAAGCAAGTAAATAGAAGAATCGGCGACCGCTAGACTAACAAATTGATGAATGATCAATTTTTGCTTCAACACATCGAAAGAAGAAAGGAATATGCAACAACACCAAATATACATCTAAAGTAAGGTTACGTGAGAAAAAAATTATTTATACTAGATGGCATTATTGGAGAAGTTCATCCATTGGGAGCCTTTAAAAAATTTTTTTCAGTAAATCAAGTCCCGGTATATCACCTAGAATGGATATTTTCAGTGAAGAGGTAAATTCCTGTCTTTCGGATTTTCTTAGAATGGATAGTCCTTTCGCTCTTTATTGTCGTAATAAACCCATAAACAAACCCACAAACAAACAAACATCTTTAAGTTATTAATAGAAGAAGATAGATTGAGTTATTGTTTAATCAATTTGTAGCTTTAATATAGCTTTTTGGGGTTGTTCTGTTTACCTACAAGCATAATTATCCCAGGCAACGCTCTGATAGTCTCTCTCTCTATATATAAAAATATTTGTTCGTTTGTTTGTGGGTTTGTGTGTTTGTTTGTTTCTTATACAAATCTGCAGTTTTATTCCGATCTTGAAAAAATTTCGCGTATATGACCTTTAAAGCATGAGGAAGGTTGCTGATATCGAAAAAATAATAATTATTGATAAAAAAAATCGATATTCATGGTTATAGCAGAGCATATTAATGACAAATCACTCATGACCAACAATGGAAGCAAAGTTTGTGCAACATTAGGTACCAACATTGGTGTCAACACGAAATTCACCAATAACAATGAGCACAAAATGATGATGCATAAATAAAGCTATCCTTTCCAAGAATTATAACAATGAACATGAAATGATGATACAATATGGATAAGTTTCAATTTGTAACAATGCACAGAATTCCTGTTATTCAGGTTTTTCTTAGAAAAGAGAGTTCTACGTACTTAAACATTTCTTGAAATTCTTTAAAAATGACCAGTAATTGGAGATAATGAGGAATTAGCTGACTATTGAGAATGTGTGGAAAGACAAGAGAGGAAGTACTCCTTTAGCTCTGTCTTGTATTGAACAAATTGGAAGCAAGGGAATAGAAGTATCGGCGATCGCTAGTCTACACAAAGTAGTAAATGGCCAAGTGTTGCTTCAACACATCGAGAAAAGAATAGGAAATGTAACAACATCAAATATACATCTAAAGTAATATTACGTGAGTAAGAAATTATCGGAGAGGTCCATCTATTATGTGTCTTTAACATTTTTTTTCGAATTTTTATTAAGAATTTTTACTGTATTATTTCTAATCATTTTTATGTGTTTATTTTAAACTTTTTTAAGATTGTTCTGCTGAAAATTCCTGGTATTCAGGCTTTTTTTTAGAAATGAGAGTTCTTAGCAGTTCACAATTTCTTGAAAATCTTTAATAATGATCATAACTGGAAATAATGGAGAGTTAGCAGACTATTGAGAAAAGAGTGGAAAGACGACAGAGGAAGCGCTCCTGTTACTGCGTGCTGTAGTGAGCAAATGAGAAACAAGTAAATAGAGGAATTGGTGAACACAACACTAAACAAAGTGATAAGAATTTTTACTGTATTAATTCCAGGCATTTTAAGTTCTTATAACTAATGAAATTTAGTGACTTCATTCTGGGTTTTTACCTCTTCTCTAGCTAGGACTTAAAATATACTATAAAAAGTGAAAATATATTAACATGTTGGATAAGTATCTCTTTCCAGTGTTTTAATTTTAAAATCTTTTTTTTTCTTTGTAAAGGTCTATAAAAGGTCATATACATCTAATTACTATTAGAGTATATACATTTTAAGTAGTCTAAAATACAAGTTGTAAGTATGTCTATTGTAAATTTTAAATAGTCCTTTTTTTATTTCCACTTCAATAACCTAAATAAATGCATATGGTTTATTATTTATGAATTAAGTATAAAGAAGGGCTCTTTTACCACAACTCTTTTATGAATGTAGTTAAGGTGATTGGAAAGTGTCATAGAATATCAAAATACAGAGAGCGATTATTCCTAATTATTACTAAATCCAAGAACAGTAATTTATTGTTTTTTTCAGCTTCACAAGTAAACTTGATAGAAGGGAAGAAAAGCGTCACTGAAGTTCGTGTTAAAAAACTGTGAAAACCTCGTCTACATAACGGAACCAGGTGTCAGGAAAGTAAAAATTAAAATCTTTAATAATGTCTTCAAAGTAAAACTTCAGCAAGAATAGGGCTGAGACATGATCCCATCCATCCGAAAATATATTTTTAAAAATACAAAAAAAATATTTTGTTATTATTCCGAATATTATTTTTTTCCTCTAGAGCACCAAGACCACAGAAAAAGACATTACGGCCAGCTGATTTCATACCAGAGAGTCCACAAGAAGAACACGATGATCCAACACCTGGGCCAAGTTCAATAAGAACTTAGCAGTTTGCATTCTTATTCTTCGCAACCATTTGCTTATCATTTATGGCTATGTCATACTTTCTTTAAATTGTCAGGGAATGTAGCAATCCGAAGAAGTAATTATAAAATTTTTGCACATATTTTTTTATATTCTTAATTGTAATATATTATTTTCTTTTAGAGCACCAAGACTACAGACAAAGATTGCCCAGCTGGAAGAAACAGACAACCATGTCTTTAATGCATATAATGTTGAAGATTATGATGGTCCTAATTTTAAGGAACATAGTTTTAACCCTTCTCGCCCTCCTGGGGTTTATCCAAGGCATCTTTTTACGAGGGACCTCTTGCAATCTATCATGCCCCTTGCCATATTTGAGTGGTTTTTTTGATTCAGCAATTACGTCTGACATGGTTAATCACACAAATACGTATGCATTTATGCACATTTTAGAAAAGCAAAGTTAAACCAATCATGATGAGGCTTGGAATATTACCTCAATTGATAAGATATTGGAGATGATTGGCATAATAATTTATATGGGCGTCAATATTCAGCCTGATTTCGATACTTATTGAAGTACTGATTGGTTTGGGGGACATGATATAATCTGAGAAACTATGATACGTGATGGATTCAAGGAATTAATGGCATTTCTTTACGTAGTTGATCCTGCAAATGAGGTTCTAATGATCGGCTTAAGAAAATAAGAGCTAATTTGGAGAAAATATGTGTTAATTGCGAAAACTTATTCTAGCCTTATAACCATACTGCTGTGGATGAGCGAACGGTAAAATCATATTTGGCACTTGGGATGAGGCAATTTATGAAAGACAATCCATTCCGTTTTGGTTATAAGCTGTGGGTTTTTGCAGATTTTATAACATGGTATACCGGGGCTCTTGAAAAATTTAGTTCCCATGGCTACAATGTTTTATGTCCTTGACAAAAAAATTACAGGAGCAGGGTTATAGGTTATACCTAGATAACTATTAAATGACTATTAGATAACTATCCCCTGTTTTGTTAAATGATTTACGGAATTTAGGGTATTATGCTGTGGCATTTGCAGAGAGATAAGGCGACAATTTCGTTTGTCTTACGTAATGGTCAGACATGGGGTAAGAGCGTTGAAAGATGGTCAATAAGGTGGTTGAGATCGGAAAACATTCTCTGCCAACAGTGGAATGACAATAAGGTTATTACCTTGGTGTCTACAATGCATAAAGATAATGACTATGCCATTGCCAAACGATGTAAATAAACAGACGAAACAAAAACTCGAATTGAGCCACGGAAGAATACAATAAGTACGTGGGTGGTGTAGATTTTTGGACCATCTGATTAACAGCTACAACATGCTGCGTAAAGACTTGTGGAAGTCATTGTTCTTTCATACCATCGATATAGCCATTGTGAATTCTTATATATCATTCTGCGCCCTTTAAAAGCATAACCTTAAATAGAAGGGTTGCAGAGAGAAAAAAAAAGCTATAGCCAAAAGGATTTTAGAAAAGAATTAAGTTCTCAACTTGGATTCAGCCCTGATGATAAACGTAAACCGCAATTATCAAAGCAGATAAATGATAATTATTATCCAGAACACATAGAAAATAGAAGAGTGTGTGGCATCTGCAGGAGGTTTTGAACATTATAGGTTTGTGGGAAAGGTGATTTGCCAATGTGTGTGCAAAAAGACAAACTATTTTAAAGTTCATGTTATTATAACTGATAATCATTTTAGAAATACAGGGTTATTATGAGTGACTAACCAGATTTCAGAAAAATTTATTTTCTTAATTATTTTTGATATTTGTTCGAGAAAACTCAAATTTTTTTATTAAAAATAGATATAATTTTATTTGTAATTAATTATTCAATTTTTTTCTATTCTTTAAAGTTTTTTTCGTGTTTTGTAGACAGTGATTGTTGAGTATATAGTGTTTTAATAAATGTTACTTAAAAAATCTCCACGTGATTATCTTTGTCTGCAGCTAGTTGTCCCTCGCGAACAATTTTCGTGATCACGAGGATGTATCCCACTATTGTTGATGTTCTTTCCGTGGTTACTGTTTTTTTTTTTATTTCAGATGGACCACTTCCAGCGTCTGGCCTGACCAGTTGTCCCTCCATCAGGTCCATCACGTCCTTACTAGCCTGCAGCATGGCGCTCAACTTCCATTTATCATTTTTCATTCCAATTGCTCTGCAAATTACTGCTAACCTGCTGTTCGATGGTTAGCTTCTTATTGAATTTCTCACTTTCTCGCCTTAGCCGTGATTCTTTACCAAGCAGCACTGTTTTGCCGGTTTAGCCATAAGGTAATAATGAAATTTCTTATAATGCTATTTCAACAATAATGCGCATAAGGGACGCCATGCTGCACACTTTTCAATCTTATACCTCATTAATTATGATTTCGCAGTCTTTCTTTAGACATTTAATGGGAATTTTGAAATTTCCTTTCCTTATTCTTTATAAGGAATTGGTCTGTCTGTATTTTTTTTAATATTTTATCTCAATTCAATCAATGTAGCAATTAATATTTCTCGTTACAGTGTTTTGTTGTATTTAACGTACATTTAGGTATTTCTTAATTTTATTCCAAGAAATATTTTATCATATTGTATAGAACAATCATTTTTACAGAATTTTTGTAAATAATTAAAAACTATCGCAATTTTTAAACCAAAATAAAAGTCTTTTAACGAGCGATGTTTACTCTTGAGTTTTGGGGTTCTTACTTACTTACTTACTTACTTTTCAAACCCGCTTATCCGTTAGAGTCGCGGGGGCAGCAGCCCTATGGAGGATCTCCAGCGATCGCGATCTTCCGCCATCAGGCGCATGTCCTCCCTGGTAATACCCAAGCGACTCGAACCCAGATTCTCCATGTAGTCTAGCCACCTGGTTCTAGGCCGACCCCTTGGTCTCTTACCCACCGGCTTGGAAAATAACAACTGCCTAGGAAGACTAGTTTGCGGCATCCGTATCATGTGGCCATACCATCGCAACTGTGATCTCTCAATGCGGAGAAGTAGCGGCTCAACACCAAAAGATTCTCTTATTGTGCTGCTGTACACTCTATCTAGTAGAGTAACACCTGCCACACCTCTCAGGAATCTCATTTCGGCAACTTGTACTCGCGATCGCACTCTTTCGGTCATTACCCAAGCCTCATGACCATAGGTGAGAATGGGGAAAAAGATAAATTTGAAGACAGAGAGCTTGGCTTTGTTACCCAGCTCGCGTTTCGTTACCACGGATCGCCACAGTTCACGTCTGACACAGCTTGCTGCACTGATCCGAGCATCCAATTCTTTCTTCTGCCATCAATCACTCGTGAATGCAATCCCGAGATACTTGAATTTCTCCACCTGTCTCAAAGAACCCTGTTTTGGGGTTCTTTCTTTTAAAGTACTACACATTAAATTCTATTAATTTTGCTTCCCCCTTTGAACAATATTGATATTAGAAAGAAGTGCACACACTTTACGAATATTCCGTGAAGAGTAGTTGGGATTGGTCTATTCATAGAGCTTGTACAGTTTTTTCCATTTGTCCAATATTTCTCTACGTGCAATTTCTTTAGAAAATACACTGTGTTGAAATCAGATAAATCTTTTTTATATTCAAATTTTTTTAGCAGTGATATAACGAAGTAATTTCCGGTAAAATTTTGATAAAAACTCATCATATTTAAAATATCTGGTTATAGTGTAATAATAAATTATTGTCCTAAATTCTAACAAAATATAACTTTATGTGCTCGAGAACTTCTAGGAGTAGCCGAAATGCTGCCAGCGACGTCAGTCATGGGGCATTGGATATTCTTAGGACACTTGTTGGAGTTTTAGTGTTCCGTGGGTTCTGTGTAGACATCATTTCCAGTTTCCTTTTTATGTCAGCCGTCTTCAAGATTTTTACGTTAGAACTGTTCTTTTGCGAATTGTCATAGGTTATGTATGACTTGCAACGTCTTTATGAATTTAATGAAAATTGCTCTTGTATAATAGTGATGATTTTTTGTACGTTTCAGCTTGTAGTCAGTTTGCATTAGCCACAAACTTTTATAATACTGATGCTTATCTTTACTGTTAATTATTCCTTTTCTTTTCGATTATTTTTGTATTATTGTTCTTTGTTTTGTAATCACTTATTTAATTTTTATTTCTTTTCTTCTGGCGCTGCTCATTCTGATATCCCATCCTGGTATGCTTGACGATGTTTTCGCTTGTTTTGTGCATCTTTTAGCGTTGTCTTGGTCGCAGCTTGTCGAAAGATTTCAGTTAAGCTGGATTGTGTTTGCTGTGGTTTGTCCTGTTGTTGTCTTTCGTATGTTTGTGGTCCAATCATATTAGGTGAGTTGCGTTTAGCGAGCTCGTGTTATTCTTGGCTTTTGCTCTTGTTTTGGTTTTTTTTTTTTTTTTTTTTTTTGTGGATTTTATATCTAACACCTCTATTAATTTCCTTTTTTTAATTTTTTTATTTTTAATTTTTGTTGTGGTTTTCAGATCTTTGTTATCATTTTTTTTTATTTTTCTGGAGTTGTTTCATCTACACCTTCGACCAACAGATTTGCTGATTCCATTCCGAGTGCTGGTTATCGTTGTTTACCGAGCACTCACTAGTAGTATTGATGAACTCGGCCACGGATTTAATTAATTAACATTCTATTGATTTAGATTTTTAAGGATGATTTTCCTAATATATTATTCGAGTTTTTTGACCCTAATTAAGAATAAAATCAAGAAATTTAATCTTAATCTAGAGCATATTTTTTTCTTTTGTTTCCAGCCATATTGTCTGACAACTCTATATTACTGTAAATTGTTTCTTCCCGTTATCATAATAGTTCAATCCAGCATTTTTGTTTTTCTGGTGTCTTCGCCTTTTGAAATTTCCTGATAAGATCAATTTGGAAGTGAATGGATTCAGAATCAGCTAATATTGCCTCATTAAGGTGTTCCTGACCGTAAATGCCTGATAATTTAATATTATCATTAATTCTTGACACCCACTTGGAAACTTCATCTACTGTTCCAGATTGTAAAATACTTATTTGTGAGCATCAATTTAAGTTCAAATTGTTGAGCATCAATCATTTGTTGTACATCCATCAGTTTTTTATCAATATTCTTTTTGATTCTTCGATATTTGTTGCGTTCGTCACCCTATTTCATTTGCTACAGTGTTCTTAATCTCATTTATCGTATTTGTTTGCGCATGCCTTTCCATATTCATCATTTCTGTATTTATTGCTATTGTAACACCCTCCTGAAATGTGCTTGGTTCTTTGCAGGCCAATAATAATTGAACCGATGATATTATCATATTTTTAAATTGTGATAACAAAATTTTATTTTTCTTTTTATTTTTTCCAGAAATCTTGTCAAATAAAATTTGCAATGTATTTGCATAACCAGGGTTTGATTCATTACTCAATTGCTTAAACTGATAAAATTTCAATTCAGCATTAAACAATAAACAATAAACAGGTCAACCATACGGCTTTTTTATTCTGCATATTTATCACATTTAAACAATTAATGCTCATTTAAAATTGTGATTGCTCTTTCTTTTAACTTTGCCTACAGAACTTCAATAATAATTTTATCTTGTCAACCTGCAATATCAGGTGACGCTTCCAGTGCATTTACAAATATATCTACATTTATTGAGCCCAGAGAAGATAGGAACCAATATAGTGAATCCCACAATTGAATCATTCTGGACTGCCATCTGCAATTCTACTCCATCATTTGCTTCAGGGTTATTTTCTTCGGGTGCCATTTGTAATGTTCCAATGTGTTTATGCATTGAACTAAATGAAAAATAGCAGGTAAAATCCAAGCAAAGATTCAATGGAGCCATATGAAACTCGTCTTTATGTCAAGTTAAATAAAGTTTAGGCAGAATGATCGAAAATAATTGTTATTATGGAAGAAAGATATGATGCTACATTCAAGATATGAAACATTTTATATATTTCTTGTTAAGAAAATAAGGGATGGTAAATTGAATTACAAATCACTTCTTTTAAAGAAATTAAGATTTTGAAAATAGACAAAATTTATATTTTAAACACCCAAACTACTAAGAAGAAAACAGATCAGTTCAGTTAAATAAAATGTTCACATTTCGAATAAGTTCACCTGGTGATTCAACCCATTGACCGACTGTAATGGCAAGGGGAGGACCAACTCAGGGCTACTTACGGAATAAGTAGTTACATGTTACAAATACAGTCATCCATGGTAGCCAAAATTCTAGCCAATAACCAACCATTCTGCTTGACATGACATTTCTCTCAGCCCCTTTCCTCCTAATGCTCCGCTATTATGTATTGCACTCATTGGCACGACATTAATAATAATAAATACGACAAATGTATAAAGAAAAAAAACAAGCACAGGATAAGCAATGAGTCTGATAAATTAAATTGTACCACTGTAAGGAACCCCAAGTCCAAGCATTGAAGGGGGACCTGAACAAAAAAAAAAAGAATGTAGAAAAAAAAAAAAAAAAAACAAAACTAAAAAAAAAACATTATAATAAAAATAAGGAAGTAAAGGAAAACCCCTTTCACTAAAACCCCTATGTAACAAAACACAACATTTCAAAAACAGCGAGGACATGTCATAGAGGTTACCTAAAGCAAAGCTACAAGAGGAGCAAAAACGGCAAAAATTGACAAAAACAGAAAGATTGACAAGATGAGGAAGATGAGGCAAAAATCATAAAATTCCCTGAAGAATGCAAACAAATAAATATAATAAAAAAAAAGAAAAGAGCAAATAAAATATCACAAAGCCTGGCTTAGTTGGCTTCAAAAGATAAAGAAAACAAAATAACTCAAGATAACTAAATTACTTCTTAACCAATAGCTGTACCAATTGAAGTTATCCAAAAGTTATCCGTAAGAACAAAAATCCATGAAACGCAAAAAACAGAATATTAAGTAGATTATCCAGATACCAACTCCACGGTTTACTTATAGAGAAGAGTTCGCTGCACGTTGATATTTGTCAAACAAAGACGAACAACAAGACGATAATGATGGGTGGAACATGTTCTACAGACACAAGGGCTATGGTCAGTACAGTGGCCTAAAGCACGCTAATAGACAGGCGTCAACAAGACAACGCCGAATAATACGATAATTGAAAACGCTAAAAGCTGACACAATTAAGTCGTAAAGTTCTGAAGCATAGAAAACAGAAGATGGCGACCAGGCAATTTGGGCAATGGTTGAGTAACGACAGTGATATAAATGTCAAACGTGGTCCTAAGAAACGCTACAAAAAATAAGTTCTCATTTTGAACTTCCAAAATAGAAAGAAACGTGAGCCTGTGCACGACCAGGCTTTATATTAATCATCAAGACATGACCAGTCCCACACAGGGAAAGCTGTGCCAAAAACCATAAACATCTGATAGACATTGGAGTTGAATACACAATTATTTTAACACCAGCCCAAATGGAATGGAAAGGGCAACAGCATGTCATCAAAATCCAGGATGATTAGCAGATGGTGCCTGAACCTAACCTAACCTAACCTAACCTACCCAAACCCAAAGCCTAACCACCTCGCCCAAAAAAAAAGAATCCTGCGTGTCCCTGTGAGAATGGACCAGCGAATGAACCACGACTGCAACAACAAAGATTAATGTGAAGAAATGACTCCTCAGACATTAAACAATAAAAAAGTTTAGTAGAAAGGTAACTTCACGAGAAAGAAAGAAATAATATCTGCGTAAAATACAATTACTGAAAAAAACCTCCTAACTAAGTAAGTAACCCGACTTCAATAATAATGGCACGCAAAAACAAAGTAAACACTAAATTAACGGTTACAAAAATAGTCACATACTAGTTCAAACACGCAAATTCAAAGAAAAAAGAGAAACACTAAAAAATAATTTTAAGTCTATTACAGACTCCCTTTCAAGCGAAAAAGAAATTGCAAAAAAAAAAAGAAAATTTTCTTTTCTGAATTTTTTTTTACCTTTTTTTAACTTTAAACTCCCACTAATATCAAAATTATTCCTGGAGAGCTGGAAAATGGAGAAGAACAAGCAAAAGACAAGGGAGGGGAAGGGAAAGAACATAAACACAAGCACCGGCAAACAAACACAAGACCCGCGGACAAACATCTGATAACTGAAATAACTGAATGCCAAACTCTTGCACGCGAAAAACCCACAGTAAGATAGTTTCCTCCTACAATTCCTACTGGCTCAAGCGCCTTACCAAGAAATAAACCTCAGATGAGGAAATCATCCCAACTGATGAAAAAATTTTAATAAAGATAGGACAAAAAATTCCAAACCTTTCATAATGAAGCAGACTAGGACCCTTAAAAACTTCGCAAGCCCTCTGTTCAAAACGGCACTTCATGGTTAAACAAGGAACAAGCCTTGCGCAAGTTTCTGACAAAAAACACTGTCGGAGTCAAGCATGCTCAGTATTTTTTTGGCCCGACGTGCGTTCGGGAAAAGAGCTATGCACAGAACTTAATCAGATGAGCCAGCTCCACAACAGAAAGGCAAGAACCCTTCAAAATAAGACCCTTCCCACAAAAAGCATACTCACCAAACACGAGGGCAGCAAGAACAAAAGGAAGAACACCGGGAAAAAGACAAAGTTCTTTAGATGAAAAATACCGAACACTATAAAAAACAAAGGAAAGAGAAAAAATGAAACGTATTAGTTAACATTAAAATTTAGATGAAATCATAATAGATGCAAATTAGGAAAAGAAAAACCCAAGGAGGCCCAAACCAAACACAAACCGAAAAGTAATAGGTTTTGGAAAAAAAGGCAGAAAGGCAAGGGCCAAAAGTGGAAAGCAATTCCAACAAGCGAAGGTCGAGGGAAATGGAATACTAGGAAAAAGTTAACCCACTGTTACTATTAACATATCTGAAAACATACAAACTTTGAAAAAACAAAAGCTTCATTAAAATAAACTAAATTACCTAATATGACCTACTTAACCTAACGTACCTAGCCTATTTAACTTGATTTAATCTAACCTAACGTATCATACATAATTAAGTTATGGACCCTTCAACTAAGATTCACCAATGCTTAATAAAAACTTAAGGTTAAAAAGTTATTAAACAAGATTGAAGAATTCCAAGCAATATTGAGTTATTATTACAGAGGAATAGAGCTAAAGTAGTTGTGCAGTAATCATAATAATAATAATAGTAATACTTTTAGACATATAATAGTAAAGCATTCTGTGATTTGGAGGGAAGATTTAAGGGCGCTGAACAGCCCCAAACAGAAGAGGGAATCAGCACGTCTGAAGGTGCGCCGTCATGAAGAGCCATCGAAGCAGTCCATAACAGGCGTAGAATTAGTGTGTCTGAAAAACGAATAATCACGAAGCAAAAACCTGCTTGGAAATAAAAAAAAGTTGTAAAATCAACCAGAAATTGCATCAGATAGGATGGTTAAAAAACAACTTCTATAAAAAACAAACACAGGTTAAGCAATGAGTCTGATAAAACTGAATAGTAACACTGTATGGACTCTCAAGTCCAACTATGAGAGGGGGACCCTAACAAAAAAAGAAAAGAGTAAGAAAAAGAACAATAGTAAAAAAGTAAAGAAAAAATATATTATAATAAAAATAAGGAAGTGAAGGAAAACCAATTACTTTGCTGTAAACAGACACAAGTCAGACAAGATGAGGAAGATCAGGCAAAAATCATAAAAATCCCTAAAAACTGTAAACAAAAAATTACATTAAAACAAGAAAATAACAACTAAAAAAACTTCTAAGCCTGGCTTAGTTGGCTTCAAAAGATAAAAAAATATAATAACACAGAAAAACCAAATTACTTCTTAAACAACAGCTGTAACAATCAAAGAATCGTAAACACAAAAATCCATGAACGCAATAAATGTTTTAGTAAGCAGATTATCCAGAAGCCAAATCCAAGCTCTACTTACATAGAAGATTTCGCTGCAGGAACACAGTTGACAAACAAAGACGAACAAAAAGATGATATTGATGGGCGGAACATGCTCCATAGATGCGAGGGTTACAGTCGGTACATTGGCCTAAAGCACGCCAAGGGACAGGCATCAACTGTACTATGCTGAATGGGACAATAATTGACACGGCCGTAAACGTCGAATACGGGCTTGGGAAATGAAACAAACAACTAAGGTTCTCATCCTGAACTTCCAAAACTGAAGAAAATTGAGCCTGCACATGGTCAGGCCTCAAATCAATCACTAAGACAAGACGAGATCCGCACAGAGAAAACTGTGCCACAAACATCTGATAGACATTGGAGTTGAATACACTACTATTTGAACACCAGCCAAATAGAACATAAAGGGCAGCGGCCCTTCATCGCGCTCCAGCCTGGCTGGCAGATGGTGCTGAAAATAACAGTCCCAAATCTAAAGCTAAACCACGTTGCAAAAAAAAAAAACTGAAGCCCGCATGGCCCTGCGAGAACGGACTGGCGAGTGAACAACGACAGCAACAACAGGGCCAGCGCATGTAGAAAAAAAAGTGGAAAACACTGGCCACGAAACCATTAACACAAAAAGGACTCTGGAGACATTAAACAAAAAAAAAAGTTTAGTAGAAAAATAAATAATATCTGCGTAAAATGCAATTACTGAAAAATAAGCTTGTAAGTAAGTATGAAACTCGACATGATTAATACCGGTACCCAAAAAGGAAATAAACACTAAATTGATGGTTAGAAAAACAGGCTCATACTAGTGCAAGCACGCAAATTCGAAAAAAAAATTGAAATGCAAAAGAATAATTTTAAATTCACTACACATGTTACATAGGTGGGTGGCTGCAGCTCTCGCGAGAGTTCCATGCACTTTCACTTTATCCATGTTATTTCTATTGTGTTAATTCTGTTCCCGGGTTGTGGCACCAAGATATTGCGACCTGGATTCACATTAGGTTTCTAATTTGTTCAAAATTTTTCTCCAAAATTTCATAAAAAAATCACATGTTCACACATTCATAGTCAAAAATGAAAAGCTCTATTCTACTTTACTTGTTTACACAAAAATAACGTCATAAGAAAGGAATGTAAACATAAGGTTGCTAGAAAGTGCCTCATTCCCTATGGTGTTTGACAAAGATACAGTTGATTAAGTTAATTATTATAAAATATATCTCACATTAAAGTTTCAATGTTCCAATTTCTGAGCTACACTTAGTTTCTAGTTTCAACAATATCAAAAGGGAAACATAATTGACTTCAAAAAACTGGAGGGGGAAGTAGTTATATTACAAGCCTTAATAAAAGGGAACCCTTTTAACTTAAAAATGCGATAAGCTCTACCCTCTGTCCCCCCCCCCCCAACCGCCTTTTTATATTAAACCAGACAATTAGGTGGTTTAATAATAAACCATGCTTAATTAATCTCGAAACACAGATTTATCTATCCAATTTATAATGTGCCTATTTTAACAAGCTGAAATAGTCATTTAAGATTTACAGTATTTTTAATTGAATAATGGAACTTTTAGCAATAAAGCAAAATATAAAATATTACACTTTTTACATAATGATTTAATAAATTATGTAATAAAGAAATACTCTCATTTATTTATAAACTAAAAAACAATATATAAAAGATTCTTGCATAAAAAGTGACTTTGACTTAAAATGAATAAAGCAAATAGCTATATAATTGTTTTAAAGATGTGTCATTTAGCCTAAAAATAAACATCAAGTTACATATCTAAAATTCTTCAATGATTTAAATCTCCATCTGATTTGCATTTCCACCATATTATCTCCACCTAATTGGACTTCACTGAACTGGCGCGTACACCAAGTTGATGTCAAGTGAATTGACGTCAATGAATTGTCGCGTCCACCAAATTGACGTCCACCGAATTGTCACATCCACTAAATTGGCATTCACTCAATTGTCAGGTCCACTGAATTGTCATTCGGCGAATTGTGATACACATAATAATTGGGCTCCCAAGAGCCACTATGCGAAGGGCAAGGGAAGCATATAAGGTAAAGTGTGCCATGTAATAGATTCGTTTTGAACAATGGTTTCATCTCCCCTTTGAGAATTACAAAACAAAATTGAATTTGTAACAGCACATAGAATTGCTTTGTTCAGGCTTTTCTTAGAATTAATAGGTCTTAGAAGGTAACGTTTTCTTGAAAACCTTTTTAAATGATGAGTTGCTAGAGACTGGCGATTTTGCAGTCTCATTGAGAGTAGAAAGGTGTCAGAAGAAGCAGTCCCTTCGCACTGGCGACAGTTATCGACAACTGATAACAAGCATAAATACAGGAGCAATGCCAGAATTTCGTTCAACAGGGGGACCAACTCCAGATAAAAGTTGGAATAACTGTTCACTACCTGGCTATTGCCTGTTTATAACAAACAAAAAAACACTAATTACAACTGGGTGAAAGTTGTATTGTCAGCCCGTGATGCAGAGAGCAGGCATTGTTTTTCAGGTGATGTTTGGGATCCTGGTGAAAACTTGGCTGTTCATTTTTAATTATAAATTTTCCCGAATATATTTCTAATGGGGAGAGGAGGGATAAGACCTGGTGATCCCATCACCTAGCTACGACTATATAAATAAACTCGACATTTCAAATAAAAAAAAGTTCTGTATAATTCAATTTAGATATATCATGCGTATATAAAACGAATGCGTATTGTTCAGAATAAAAATAGCTGTCTGAGTGTCGTAAAAATCTGAAAAACCGGAGTTACGTCTACAGCAGAAAATGTAGAAATACTGACGTTCAATTTGATTTAGTATTTAAATTCTTGAGGTCGGTTGTAGAGATTGTGTGGAGATTAAATGAGGGTTTCCTGCACCTGCTCTTCTTGTCCGTGGTTGTCTAGATTGTTGATACTTATTGTTGATGCTGTGAATGGTTCTATCTACTTCAAATTTATTTCTGATGTGAGCAATATTTTAGTTTGCTGGTGGCGTGGCAGTTTATCGAGCTTTCTTCTGAACCATCTTTGCACTTCCATTGTGTTTTCAGTTTTCTAATAAAATATATGGACAAAATTTCTCTCTACACAACTAAATTTATCTCCTGTCATTCTGTTACTTTAGTTACTTCTGAAAAAACAAAGTGCTAGTACATTTTTTGATATTCCCTGAATGTCTCATGATATATAAAGCAATGAAAAGTTAGTGCAACAATAGGCCTGACATGCTATATCAACAATAGTATCAACACGCTATTCACCAAAAATATGTATCTCATGACCAACAATGCAAGCCAAAGTTGTGCAATATAAATATGGTTATTAAAGAATGATGATTTCCTTCCACCTTCACGAATTATGAAACATAATTGAATCTGTAACGATGCATGAAAAACCTGTTAATTAGGCTTAGAATTAGGCATAGAATTAGTAGTTCTTAGAGCTTAACATTTACTTGAATATCTTTAAAAAAGAAAAGTAACTAGTGATAATGTAGGGTTAGGAGCTATTGAGGAACTGAGCAAGTAATAAATGATTCAATGTTCATCGAAGTGCCCACGCAGCACTTAATGATGCATGCATATGTTAACAGAAAAAATAGCAACTGGTAGATTAACCAAATTGTTGAATAGCCAAATTCTTTTTCAAGACATTGAGTTTAGAGTGCGAATTAAAACATGAGTTTACCAAGCAGTGAATAACCTCTTTCATATTGCCAAGTCTGTGTGTTTGTTTTTGTGTTTGGACTGGAAAGTGAAAAAACAAGTACTGATCAGAGAAACTCGGCAAGTAACAGACAAGAATATATCCGGGCATCGTAAATGTATGAACAATGCCACCTTTGCTACAGCAGAAAAGTTAAAGACCTTCTACTGCAAGAGCAATAGAAACTTCAAAGGAAAGATGTGTCTAAGATATTCGTGACATTCCCCAGTGGTGAAGATGGATATTGATTTTACTCTGAGGTAGGTCAACCCCAAAAGAAGATAATAAAATCTTAGGTGATGCCAGATTATCAAAATATTTAATAACCAAAAATGCAAGTAAAAGTTGGTGCTTTATAAACAGGTTCAGTCTGTAACTATGCACAGAATTCCAGTTGTTCGGGCTTTTTTTAGAATTGATAGTCCTCAAGAATTTAACATTTTATTAGGCACTAACTGGAGATAATAGAGAGTTAGCAGAGTGTTAGGAAAGAGTCAAAAGGCAACAGAAGAGGCAGTTCCTTCGTTCGGTGCTGTATAAATTTCGCCAGGACACGGCTGCAAATGAGTAAATGATGACTGTCTCAACAGAAGAAATGCAGACTCCCGAATCAAAATCCGTGACTTTGAGAAAATGTTGCCAAATCTAGTAAAAAGTCATTAAGAGCATAGTGCAATTGCAAAAAAAGATGAAAAATGGTTAATAATTCCACGAAAATTGGAAAACTGCTGACACAAATGATCATGTATGTTCACTGCCATCCGCTGTTTCTTTGAAGTTATTGTTGTCATATTTCACATAAAAACTGGAAAGATTCTCTTACCCTGAAATACCATATGATAATGATTCAATGACAGAACATTTATTTGCAAGAAACATTAACAACGAGTAGGAAATGAGTTTAAGTGCAAGATATAGACAAGACAGTGTCTCTGAGGAGCAAAGAGAAAAACCTAACTCATTTTTCAGACGATTTTGTGTTTGAAGCCCTTGCACAAGGTTAATTATACAAAACTCAATGGGTAGATTTTTTTCTGACATGGATGCTGCTAGTTTCCGAATACAGTTTATGACATAATCGATAACAAAGCACACTATACCATTCCTGTATGGTGTTGACTCGGCTCTTCAAGTAATCAACACATGGTATTTTGCTTTTTAATAATCATTGAAATTATACATCGTAACTCATATCTAACAAAATTCTCCTGAAGAAAATATTGAGTATTGGTCAGAGAAGACAAAAAGTAATGTTGATGTTAGAAACATCTGAACAGTTGGAAAGTCTACAGTTGTTATTTTGAGCTATGTATAAATTTGTGTAGATTATTCTGCCTATGTACAACTATATTTATCCCGGGCAATCATTATAATGAACAAAAGCCCATCAAATTGCTATAAGTAACAGCTACAATGCTCCAACGACCTATATTTAATGGCACCCACAAATAAAATGGTAGGGGTATATGATATGAATTTAGATGCCTAATTAGGGACTTTCAACCGTATAATTAATTTTGATTACTAATTAAATATTAACTTCGGCCTACATTTATTATTTCTCCCCATTTAGTTCTATGTCAGAAAAGATTTTTAGGAAGCATAAACGACTCATTTAAACAATAACAAATCAAGTTATTCTAAGAAAAACTTGAATAATTAAAGAATACATAATGCCAGTATTAGGATACTAATAAAGAACTAATGAACTATAGAAAATAAAAATTATAAACCAATAAAATACTTTTAAATCTACCTATCTTTCAGTTCAAAAGAACACACATTTTTTGCCAAAGGGGTTAAAGCATACCTGCACTGGAATTGGGCTGGTCATACTTCTGTATGGTAGACCTTGCTTCCATCTGGGAATGGAATCTTCAAAGCATTGTTTATGCCTCAGCTTCAAAGAGCACTTTGAAGCTGTTAGATCCCGTTCATAACAGAGGCAGAAGAATTGCCACAAGAGTTTTCCGTACAAGTCCGGTAGAGAGCCTTTATTTGGAGGCTTCTGAACCCTCATTATGGTTTAGAATAGCAAACTCCTCCGTTACATTACTTTTATAACACTTTCTTACTTCTGAGTATCGCGAATAAGTAGGGCTTAGAAAATTTATATTTAAGGGACATTGTTGAAGCAGGATCACTGTACGGTTTTTACTCATTAAAAAAACCTCGGAATTGAGCGAAGGAAAGAAAAGTCTACGTGACATGGATAAATTATGAAAAATATAAAATGGAACAATTAAGAATGTCTCGGCCAAAATTCTAATGTACAGCTGGGTAGACTCCGATGGGGTTTTCCAGGAAACTCTGGATTACCAAGATCCATGGCCTACTTACACTGGGACAGAGTAACTAATTAAAAAGCCACCAGTTTATCAGTGATGGACGCGTAATCTTTGGTGAATACACTGATTTTTACCTCTCTGGTTAGCATATTTAAAGGAGGCTGGAAGCGTCCAAGAGTCACATGACAAGCTAGCGACATCACACGCTAAATCTAAGGGGTCATTCAGAAGAGTCAATCTGAGTTCACTTGGGCTTCCTTCCCCTCTATGCCGTCCACATATATGTCTGCATCTTACAGTCCCTGAGACCCATTGGGTGAAGCAATTAGGGTCTGCTCCCACACATTCCAGAGTGTAGTTTTGCTTTTTTTTTTATTCAACCCTGTCGGTTTGTTTTAATAGGGTTGCACTGCTTTCTTAAACTGTGTAATAAACTTCCCAAAGAATGCTGATGGATTCGGGAAAGTTACTTTCTGCTCGGTGAATGCCCATAGATCACCGGGAGATGGACATCAACCCCGTACTCACGAACGAGAAGGAAAACCAGATGCTTGGCTGGTCATTACTAATTTATAGGAATCATTCATCCTGAAAAATGAAAAAACTTATACATCCATACTTAGGTCTTCTGTAGAAAACGTTTTAATGAAACATATCCGACTTCGTGATAACCACTTTTTTAAATATAAACATGCTGATATTAATAAATTAAGATCAGACCTGATGATTAAGGAATATATTCTGCACAGTATTTATTTTTTTGTTAATTGGAATCTAAAAATTCCGAATATTTCCACATCTTGGCTAATTTGCATATATAATAAGTGAGACCTTAAAATGCCTCCCTCATTTGATATCTCCTATTCAGCTTGTAATAGAGATCTCAATTGTCGTCTCTGTTGGGGTCCGATTTGTCCTGCCTCCGAGTCGGGTTTGCTTCAGTGTCAGTTTAATTTCCCCTAGGCCATTACTCTTAGTACTGAACATGCCTTTTGATCAAAATCATTGAATTTATCTTAATGTAATATAGTGACTTATTTTTATCAGTAAGTTAATGATAATTATTGATTATAAATGATATGTATTCAAAAGATTATGGAATATAGGCAATATTTTAGATAAGAAATTGTTTCAATAGAATTCATTCATGAAGGCATGCTAAAGCATTATAGAGTTCAATCGAGTTCATAAAGTCTTAAGAGTCACTTCCATTTGAATTATTTCACATTCAAATCCTGAGGAAAAAATTAAGAACTTAGACATGAAAAAATTTCTTTTGGTGTTATTTAGAAACTTACCCTTTCATAACGTATCTTGCTGTTCTGCAAATTGTTTCACATTTCATAAACACAGGGAAATTTGGCATTATCTTAATTATCCCTGTTTAAAAATTCATACTGTTTATCAGTTCGTGAATTTGATATTTTAAGTTGTCAAAGTGATCTCATTAACCTGTCCAAATAATTTTAATTTAACCTCAAAATTATCAAAAATGGAATTATTTTCAATAAAATTTCATGTACTATCTTAGCAACTTAGCTTTCACAATGTTCCTTTGCTTTAGAGATTATTAGTTTCTATTTCGTGAATTTTCTTTTGGATGAAAGTGAGACCAGATGTAGTGAAGGAAAAATAGAGGAAATGAGTTAAGAGGGGGTGTGAGACAAATATCCCTGAGCTCCTGTGATAACATTGGAGCATAGTTCTCCTACTTGATAGCAGGGCTCGTATTGTTGGACATATGTTTTAAAATAGGGGATCTCTTGGACCTGGCTTTTTGGTGTGTGAAAATCTTCATATGACTGGAAGTCAAATCATCATAGAGAAATCCTTCTCCTTGCATTTTAATAAACAGGGAAGTCCCACCAATAAATAAATTTGGATGTAGCTGTGTGAAGAGCGGTGCCCTGTGAACTCTTTGCGGCTCAATTATCCTTGTGTAAACTGAAATTTGTCAGTTTCCTTCTTTTATTTCCTATTGTTCTCTTTTTTTGTTTGACATATTAACTGAGTGTATAAAGTGAAATGAATCCCAATTGAGAGGTGAGAATATGCAAAACCTCCATTTCCGTGAATAAACAACAGTGAGATGATCAATCAGTAATATGATGCGGAAATTCTATAGTTTAGACTTTAAGGGCAATAATTTAAGGGAATGAACACAGATCTACAAGGTGATCAAGAATCTTCAGGCCTAGCATCTGATTTAGGAGATTGTATATAGATATCATTCGAACTTACTTTAGAAAATTTGAGAAGTAACAGACTCATAAAGCAATTGATCCAGATTCCTGTATCAAAGTAATACTCTTCTTGTGGAATTAAGTGTGTGATCCCCACTTAATGAATATAAATCTACAGCCTGGTGAATACAAATTATAAATAATTGTACTTATTAGAATTTGTTTTGTTGAATGGCAGATATAATAAAGATTTAATATTAAGAATGGGTATTATTTAAGCACACTTTTCATTTGAATAAAAGCATACAGATTTATAGTTTGATCAGACAGAAGTAGTCTTTTAGGTGTTAACTTTAATAAACAGCAGCATAATTTTATTAGTATACTGATATAGTAACTTTTGAATTTATCGCTAGAATTAGGGTCATTTTTATTTAATCATTTTTTTCAATTTGATTTTTTTTAGAATAAAGATTATTTTGTTTGATTTTAATACCCTACCTAAATATTTCAATTGAAATAATTAACTCTCGAGTCTTATTTATTTAAATTTATTTAAATTAACGAAACCGACACTTCGGCTGTTGACAATAAGGTAAGTTGTAGATTTGGTTGAGCTAGCTGAAGATAACTGAATGTAGTGTTCACAATGGCTTCCCAAATATGGGACATTGCGATCTGACAATTTAGGAGAACATAGATTAATTTGAGTTAGTGAACAAATGAGTACTATGGGGAAGGGTGAAAAGAATATTAACCTTATTATGGAGTTCTTGCATTGCCAGTCTGATGGTTATCAATTGGAAAGATACAGGTGTTATCTTAAATTTCTTCCTGTAACTGAGAGAGGAACAAGGGGGAGTAAAACTATATTTTAGGCCTTTTCTTTAGTTATAAGGGGTACCAATGATTTACTAGAACAACAAGTATACTTGATTGTTATCCTTTAATAGATAAGGACTTGATCGGGTCTGAATGGAATGTGGAGGGGGTGATTTCTCGAAAGATCAAAGGATGCCGACAATTTTCTTTTGTTCTCTTCCTGCTCTGGAATGCGCAAGGGTACCCAGGGACCCTGTCCCTTGCTTTCTGACCCCAGGCTATTCGAAAGGGTGTGTCTCTGCTTTTCTAACGCATTACCTTTCTTGGTCATGCTCTGGCCCTCTGGTGTGGATATTTCAGGGTTTGTCTTTTTGGGTGTGGTTCTTGTTTTAGGTGTTTTCACTCTGTTTGGGTGTTAGCCCACCTGTTTTGGGATTTGGTCTTTTTTTGGGCGTTAGCTCTTGTTTTGGGCGTAGTCATGTTTTGGGTGTGGTCATTTATGGTCTTTTAGGTATGGTTTTTTTTACCTTTGATTTCCTTTTGATCAGGTTTCCAATGTGGGCATGGTCACACAGCTGGCTGATCATCTTTTCTTGATTAATCACGTTATGGCAGCCATGTTCAGGTGGCCTAATGCTGAAATAAAATTAATTTCATAATCCTCTGAGGGGTCCTGGTGCTCTCAGCAAAATCCACTTTGGTGATTCTGTGTCACAAGTGAACACATGTTGATTTTCATTAAATACCTACCTAAATGGTTAGGGGCTGGTATACTGGCATCTCAAATTGATTACCTAATTACTAATTAACTATTGTTTCTCTGGTAACCAAACTTTTTCCAAGCTCTTTTACAGTTTCTTCTAAATAAAACTGCTGCTGTTTCAAGGTGTATCATTTTGTTTTTAATTTTTAACTAATTGCTACATTGTTTCAATTGACAAGTGTGCATCTGAGTAGGGTCTAATGCTGTCTAAAAAGGTAGGTCTGTACTCTAATATACATGTTTATAAATAAATAAATAAATACAGACGGGCTTTTTACATAAATTAATTTAAATATTAGTCATGGATGATGTATTTTCTAACCCCGTTAATGCTGCCGGTTTTGGTGGTGTGAAAGGTGTAGCTAAACAAACAAATCATTCTGAAAAAGAGACTCGTGAAAGGTTAAGGGGTGTGCGAGCTTATACACTGCAATAACCGGTGCGTCATCATCACCCACGTAATCGCATGCGTGTATATGCGCCATTTCAGCAATTTCAAGTGGACTTGGTTGATCTAACCAGTCTGTCTAAACAGAACAATGGTTATAAATTTCTACTTACCTGCATCGATGTTTTCTCGCGCTATGCGTGGGTCATTCCTCTAAAAACGAAGAACGATTTTGAACTTCTGAAAGCCTTTCAAAAAATTTTCACATTCAGCAGTGTTCCTGTAAAAGTGAACAGCGATAAAGGGAAGGAGTTTTTAAACAAGCATGTTCAAGATTATTTTAAAGAACTCGACATCGATTTCTTCACCACAGAATCAGATTTGAAAGCTGGTACGAACGAGCGATTCAATCGTACGTTAAAAACGAGGATGATTAAGTTTTTTTACATTTATCAACAAACACAGATACATCGATGTCTTACCTGATCTCGTGTTAAGCTACAACCACTGCAATCACAGAGCCGTGGGTATGGCGCCAGCTGATGTCAAGGAACGAAATGCCCCAGCTTTATTGTTGAAACAACAGAGTTATTACACAGCATCACCAGAAACAAATCCAAGGTTGCAAATTGGAGATTACGTATGTTTTTCGAAAGTGAAAAACATACTTGATAAAGGCTATCTTCCAAACTGGACCGAGGAGGTGTTTGAGGTTTCAAAAATCCTTTATAGAAAACCTGTTGTGTACAAAAGTAAGGATTACGATGGCAGCGAGATCTCAGGTGTATTCTACGATCAGGAGTTACAAAAAGTTAAAAAGCCCGAAGTTTTTAACATTGAACAGATTATTCTCTGGCGCAAGAGGCGCGGTGTTCGCGAAGCTTTTATGAAATGTCAAGGATACCCTGACATCATGAACAGCTGGTTACGAGAGATAGATCTTTTAAATACTTGACAAGTGGCGATTGACAACAGTTGGGTCCGAGTACAGCCATCATGTATGAAGACACTGATTTTTATGTTAAGTTACCATCAAACAAACCAACTGGTGAACAAATTCATTCCAATACAACAGCTCATTTTTTCACAAGACTGCCAAGGACGCTACGTTTCCAAAGGCGATGGGAGGTTGGTTTATCGGAAACACATTACCTAGCCCTCTTTAAGAACATTACGGCTGTAAACAACACTTTCGAAATAGGTTTCAAGGATGATCTCATAGATGAACAAATCGATTTCAACATTGTTTCACCAGTAAGAATTCCGACACTCCAGTCTTTCATAATCAAAGTTGAATTGGTGTTACAAGCCTATTTGAAAGATGTTTTCTTTTGCTATAACACTTCTTTAGACCAAAACGTCACCACTGAATGTCGGGATTCGCTTTAACACTCCCGAATTCTGTAAGGTGTTCAATGTTTCGCCAAATATATTCTACGAGGAACGTTTCTCTCGAACTCCGGATTACAACCAGTCGTTTAAGAGACTGTCCGATTTTTCTGTCACGTTAAGGTATCCCAATTCGGCACCTCTGTACCAACAAATTGCAAAGTAGGGTAGCCGCTATTGATTTTCTGAAAGATAGTTTTAGAACAGCGTGTATCAAGACAAAGCTGTAATGTTTACAGGGTACTCAACACGGTTCATTGAATTCCCAGCAGCTGTAAAAATTGGATTTATACCTGATAGGCTTCTGAACAAAAAATTGAAAACGCCTCTTTTTATGCCCTTAAACGACACAGATGACGGATTTGTCAGTTGTCTTATTATTGATCCACCTGCCACTCCAGAACAGAGCATCCTAATAATTCCCGAAGGGTATTATGATAGTCGTAGGTACATTGTTAAGGCGCTCGTTAAGTTGATTCCATTGAAAGAACAGGCTTTTTACAAAATCAATCACACACCTAACAAATGTTTTCATTTCAAATGCACAGAAGTCCGCTATATTAGTTTAAGCGAGAGTTTATGTTACACATTGGGTTTACAAGCTAAACTTTCCGACTTGGAACTCGTTCTTGGTGAGGGTTCAACCCCAATAGATCTTTCACGTGGCATACATGGTTATTATCTGTATACAGACATCATACAGCTGCAGGTTGTGGGTAACACATTCGCTCCGCTCCTATGAAGCATCCCCGTTTCACATGCCAGATGAGAAGTGGTTTATCAGGCTTATTCATTCACCCGAGTACTTTCCCTTAAGTAAACATGTCATAGACACGATTGAAATCGCGGTTCATTCAGAACATGGGATTTTGATCTCGTTTTTAACAGACAAAAATAGAGTGAAATTACATTTTCGTAAGAAACAACTGTAGTGCGAATTAGAATTCTTTTTTCTCTCCACCTCAATTAATTCAAGATGCAAATCCCGTATCATCCGAGCCAAGAAGTAATTTCGCATTACTATTTAAACCACAGGGGGAACGGCTTACCTGTGTTTAAAGGGTCGGTTTTTCAGAAAGGTAATGGGTTTGGTTCAGTATTATCAATTCTGTTTCACTTTGCAACACTTTTACTCAAATCCAAGGGTAAGATTCTTGGTCGACATGCCCTAAAGGGCGGTGTTTCCGTTTTTAATGATGTGATGCATGGTCAAAATCTCAAACAGTCACCGTCATCACGAATGAAAGAGGCTGGAGGTAATGCCATGCAGGAAATGGTGCTAGAGTTCAGAGAGGTAGAGGCCGTCTTAAAAGACGAAGTTCAGCATTTCCTACTCATTCACATGTAAAAAGACCCAGAGGCAAGAGCGTGGAGACCTTTCTAAAGACTAAATACAGAAAAAGAAGTCTTGTGCAGCATTCAAAAAAGCTGAAAAACAAGCAGAAGTAACAGAAGAACTGGAAGAAACAGAAGAAGTCATCAAAAAGACCGGCAAAATTACGTTCTAAGCCAATTCTAAACACACGTCTTTTATCATCAGTTTTCCACTAAGACATACGTAATCATGGCGTCAATGATACGCCGGCTCAGCACTGAATGTCTCAACAGCGATCTCGACATTTTTTCTATGTCACGGCATACAAACCAACAGCCATCATCAGATAAGACAGGCCTATTGAATTCTACGTACCTAGTTTGGCAGATTTTCACATGGATCTCGATCAAACTATATTAGGCTTAGAAGTGGTCATCAACTCAGGGGATGGCAAGTTACCAGCTGGTGATAAAACAGGACCTGTGAACCTTTTCTTACATTCGCAATTCTCACAAGTCGATTGCTATCTAGGTGATACGTTAGTTAGTCATAGTAATAACTTATATACATACAGAGCTTATTTTGAAACTCTTTTGAACTATAGTCAGACCTCTTAAGAAAGTCAACTCACAACAGGTGGGTATTGTAAAGACACTGGCAGGAAAATGGACAGTGTCGACGATACAAACAATTGGTTTAGGTTACGTAAAAAACTCGCACGAAACGGCGTTTACTACATAAAAGGACCGCTCCATGAAGACATCTTTCGGCAGTGTCGATTGCTACTAAACTCTACGGATTTTCGTCTGAGGCTTTACAAAAGTAAAACCCTCTTTGCTCTGAAATCTGATGTAGCTAATCCAAATTATCATATTGCAATCCAAAATGCAACGCTGGATGTTGAGAGAGTTATAGTTAAGACAGCCACGCTATTAGCACAAGCGAAGAATTTGCAAACAACAAACGCGTTTTGCCCTATCGAACGAGTTGAAATGAGGTCAGTGCGTATTGCTACTGGAACTAGAAACCACGTTATAAAGAACCTAATTACTGGTCAGATTCCCTCCCGGTTGATTTTTGCATTTACATTGAGTGACCCCCAGAATGGTTCTTTTACAATACTCACTAAACTCATTTCAACCTGTCCGATAGGGTAAAACGCGTTAGTTGTTTGCAAAGTCTTCACATGTGCTAATAGCGTGGCTGTGTTAACTTTAACTCTCTCAACATTCAGCGTTGCTTTTCAGATTGTAATCTGATAATTTGGATTAGCTACATCAGACATCAGAAGAAAAGAAAGGTTTACATCTGTAAAGCCTCAGACGTAAATCCGTAGAGTTTAGTAGCAATCGACACTGCCGAAAGATGTCTAAACGGAGTGATCCTTCCATGTAGTTAGCGCCGTTTCGTGGAAGTTTTTTATGTAACATAAACCCATTGTTTGTATCGTCAGCACGGTCTATTTTATCGCCAGTGTTTTTACAATACCCAGCTGTTGTGAGTTGACTTTGTTTAGAAGTCTGACCATAGTTCAAATGAGTTTCAAAATAAGTTAAGAATGTTTAATTTATTATTATGACTAACTAACGTATCACCTAGATAGCAATCGACTTGTGAGAATAGCGAATGTAAGAAAAGTTTCACAGTTCCTGTTTCATCACCAGCTGGTAACTGGCCATCCCTTTTGTTGATAACGACTTCTAAGCTTAATATATTTTGATGAAGATCCGTGTAAAAATCTGCCAAACACTGACCCACAAAACTTGTTTATTCGTACGTATGCGCATTTCAGCAGCCATGCTGCCTTCTTCAGCGTATAAAGATGAAATGATCAGTAGGGGCTTGAGCGGGGCTATCGTGATCTTTATTTTTTTCTTTACCGGGCCCGATTCCAGTAAAGGATCTAACCCGTGACTGTATACATGAGATCTGATTAGCGCACAGAGCAGATATTACAAGCGTGTTATTAAGTCTAATTTTAGCTTTATAATTAAGCAATTTTTGACGTAATGCCTGAAAAATATCTTAAAATATATGAATTAATTCTCGAACATTGGAATATATCAAAGAATTATGAAAGAAAATATATTTTTTTTAAAATCACAGTGTTTATTTACATATGAAAAAAATGATATCAGTGATTCTAAAAATTAGCTGACTACACAGCTTAGAAAAAAAAAGTATATCCTATAATACTTTATTTAGGAACACTTTGTAGATAAATAGTGTCTTAAGTTCTTATGTAAATTTTTTTCCAGATTTAAACGTGGAGGAAAAAAAAGAAGAATGTTGACGGAATCCATAAATACATTTTATTTAGAAAAAAAATCTGCATAAAACAGTTTAATATTTTTTTACTTAAAATGTAGACTAATAAATGTTTAACATATTTACATTTCAATTTTAAAAGTTGGGAGAAGTATTGATTAATAACAATTTTTTTTCCTCCAGTAAGATCAAATTTAATTTTGAACTTTGAAATAACCCCAACACTAAAAATAACACAAAATAATTAAGGTAAAAATGTTTTAAATTTATTATTTTTAGGTTATTTTTAGTATTGGGATTATTTCAAATTTTAAAATTAAATTTACTATTACTGGAAAAAAAATTTATTATTGAATAAATACTTCTCCCCAAGTTTAAACTTGAATTGTAAATATGTTAAACATTTTTATTAGTCTACATTTTAAGTAAAAAAAAAAATTATGTTTCAAGCATAATTTTTTTCCAAATAAAATGTATTTGCTTTCTGTAAACATTCTTCCTTTTTTTTCTCTCCACTTTTAAGTGTGAAAAAATATTGACATTAAAATTTAAGACACTATTTATCTACAAAGTATTCCTAAATAAAGTATTATGTGAGATACAATTTTTTTTCTAATTTTTAGAATACTGATATGATTCTTATCATATGTAACTAAACACTGATTTATAATAAATATTTTTTTTACATAATTTTTTGATATATACTGACGTCAAAGAATTAATTCATATATTGTAAGATATTTTTCAGGCATTACGTCAAAAAATGTTGAATTATAAAGCTAAAATTGGACATAATAACGCGCTTGTCATATCTGGTTTGTGCGCTAATCAGATCTCGTGTGTGACGTCATTAACTCTTGTATCGGGCCTGGTAAAGAAAAAAAAAAGATCACGATGGCCCCGGCTTGAGCTGTTTAGATGGGGTAAAAGGATAAACATAGTCTTATTAATAGAGACAACAAGTTGGGCAGGGACCAACTACAATAAATACAATAAACAAAGGTAGTAGGTGGAGCTTCTATGACCTGAACTTGTTTTAGCTCCTTCTGATCTTCTCCTCTGTATACGCTGAAGTAAGCAGTGTGGCTGCCGAAATGCGCATACGTACGAATAAAAAAATTTTTGTGGGTCAGTGTTTTCCTGTCAACACTGATTAAAAGGACACAGTTGAGATGCCATCCAAGAGGTGGTTCAATGACATCAGGTAGACCCGGACACCTAAGAAGTATATTAGAAAATTTATAAATTTAAAAAACTCACATGTGGGATAGTGTTGAATATTTTAAATAAAAATTGATCATAATAATCTTTGGCTTATTTACAAACAAGAATGTACCTTATGAAACGACCTATTCCGGGTGTTGTGGTATGAAGGCCATGATCGCCTCCATTACCTTCATCTGACAAAACCCAATCTGGTGAGGTAGCACTCTGTCCAGATGCTGCACAATAGACAGCGCAAATAATTCATTAGGATTAGTGGCTGGCTGTCTGGTCTGTAATGCATTAATGAATGCCTCATCTTTGTCCAGCAGCCTGTCATACATATTCTGACCTTTGCCAGTCTCTTTTTTGAGACCTTTGCAGGTCTCAAACTGATAAGAGATGATAGCTGTGATGTTGATGGAGTTCTTATTGACCCTGAGTTGTAGCATTCCTCCAGGCTGTATATGTTTTCTTCATCTTCATCATCCAAACTGTATAGGGCACACGACCAACATATATTAGTCACAACTACAGTAAATTAGCATTGTACAGGGCAAATCAGAACTAATGTTACAGAAGAATAAAGTAACACTGTGAGAGTACTAAAAATAAACATTCTTCTATTTAGCAATGTGTGTTGTACCTTGTACTAGTATGGGGCTACACTTGGCTTCAGCATTTTGACTGCTTGCCATTTACTGTTCTCAACATTGGTGGTGAAAACTCGGCCTAAAAGCCACTGACTTTTGAAGGAATGGTTGCTGCAACTGAAGCAAGTGTAGTGCCATTTCAGTGCAAGGTAGGGCATGCAAAGATTATTATAAAATTTTTTATCATTACTGCTGATTAAATAAAAATTGTTCTGTAACAGAAGTCAATGAAATAAATTCTGAATTACCTGTTGCCACTAGCGAGCCCCTCCAAAATTTCCAGGCTGCTATTATCCATGGCATCAACATGTTACCTGAGGTCCTGCAAAAGTACGTTTAAGTATGTTTATGCTCTTACTTGCTTGAAAAGAGCTAGCTGTAGACAAATAATTATAAATATATATATACCTGCGATTCTCCAATGTGTCTGCCAGAAAACTTAAAGACTGGTAAAAGCACCACTTCGGTGGCTCTACTTCATCAGCACCAATACCTGATTTCATTCTAGTTTTAAATTTTTTGTGGTGCTTTACGTATTGGTCCCGCAGGGATTTAAATAGTTTTTGTGCTGTTTGATCTGAAAAAAAATCATACATAATACATTATAAATTTAAAAATGTTATTTCAACTTAGGGTTACACAAAATTGTGCAATTTATTTGTTTTAATTGTTTTTAGTTGTTAAATAAAATTGTGCATATTAGTAGATAACTCATAAGACTTTATACGACATAGCCAAATATTAATTAAAAAAAATAATATCAACCCTTGAAATACGTTAAAAATAAATTGTTTGGAATACATAATATTAAATTTCAAGCCTACATGACTTTATTATTTTATCCTCGACAATTAAAAATTTTAAAATATTTAAATCCATTTATATACCAGAAACTGTTTGACTTTTTCAATCTTTTAATGAAATAATGGTATTTCAAAACCTGACAATACAAAGCATATTTGCTATTCTATTATCAGCTATTATTCTACAATAAACAATTATTATTGCAGTGTTTTCAGTTCATGTGTTCTCCATTTTATGATCAATGTGCAAACACCGATGTTTTAATACTTTACCTAACTTTTTTTAATTTTAACAACGAAATAAGAACGATGTTTGTCATTATAAAATAAACCATTTTATAAACAAAGATGGTTTTATGATACCGCCTATCAATACTCCAATTCGATTAAATTGCCTAGCAATACCGAAATATTTAATCAAAAATATCTAACCTAAACATAATTGTAATTTCTAAAGTCATTTCGACCACATAATCAAAATAATATTAAACTGTCGTGATGCACATGAACGTTACTGCACATGCGTTAATTTCACACTGTCTAGACAAATAAAATTTTTTTAATTTATTTATATACTAGATATTGTTTGACTTTTTACTCTATTAATTAAGAAATAAAATACTGTTTTGCAGTGTTTTGTCAGTTCACGTCTTCTCCATTTTACGTACAATGTACAAACCACGAGATTTTAATACTATAGCTATCATTTCTTATTATATAAATGGGCATCGAAAGGCTGATTTGTCTTTCGACAACCGATTCATAAAAAAATTAAACTGTTTTCAGACATATGACAAGTATAAAGGAGTGTGTTAGCTATAAAAAATAATTCGTATTATAACTGCACGTGCATCAATTTCAAGCTGTTTCGCAATCACGAGGACTGTGCGAACTATAAAATTTTCTAATTTTCTTTTAATTCTTTACATTCAAGAAATTGTAGGTCTTTTCCTATTTCAAAAAAACTTGCAATATTATTTTATTGGCTTCATTTAATGTTGGGTAATATATTTCAATTACACGTCTCCGTGCACTTATACGCAATGATATGTTAAATCATATGAAATTGTAATCATAAGAGTTAACCAAGCAATTAAAGTTTATATTTCCAATTACTATACATTTAACATGTCTAAATTCTTTACATTAGGATAAAATGAGATTTATTACCTGTAATAGACGGATTTTGTAATGCCACGACTACCTCATCTCACGCAGCAGCGACGACCAACATGTTCTTGTGGTCCGGCAATCTAGGGTTCCACAGCACAGGCCATGCTTCAACCTCCCTAATCAGCATCTCCTTCAGGATCCGCATCTGTTTGTTTTCTGTATTTATTTCGCAATTTGAAGCAACGTTTCTTACTTTTCAATGTGTTTGACAGCAATGATGCGGGCAAATTGAATGACAACATACTGAATGCCATGTCGATTTACGGGCCCAGGATGCAAAGCGAACAGAATCGCACCTGATTAGCTAGATCAAAAAGACGCCTGAAAAAGACGCCTAAATATTTAGCCATGCCAGATCTTCTAACGACGCGAGACCCACGCTGGACAGACGCCGAAACGACGCAGACACTTAACAGACGCTAATTAGAAAACGAATGCAAAAATTTTTCAAAAATTCCAAAAAAAGACGCAGATGCCTAACCCACGCCGAATCAACGCTAAATGGAAACCAGGCTTTAGGCCACCTGAATAATTTTTCTTGATTAATCACGTGGCTGCCCAAAACAAGAGCTAACGCCCAAAAAAGGACCAACGCTCAAAAAAGACCACACCAGAAACAGAGGACCAATGCCCAAAACTGGTGGGCCAACACCCAAACAGAGTGACAACACCCAAAACAAGAACCACACCCAAATGGACAAACCCTCAAAAATCCACACCAGAGGGCTAGAGTAAGACCAAAAAAGGTAATGCCTTAAAAAAGCAGAGACACACCCTGTCGAATAGCCCAGGGGCAGGAAGCAAGGGACAGGGTCCCTGGGGACCCTAGCGCATTCCAGAGCAGACAGAGAACAAAAGAAAAAGTGTCGGCATTCTTTGATCTTTCGAGAAATCACCCCTCCACATTCCATTCAGACCTAATCAAGTCCTTATCTACTTCCTTTGTTTTCCTTTTGGGAGAATTTATGATAAATCTAATCAGTGACGGTGTGCCAAGAATTTGAGAGAATATTAATTTAGACCCTAGAGGAAGGGATGTATGAGAATTTTGATGATTTTTTGTGTGAAGTTTAGAGAGGAATAAGTGCATAATTGGAAAATTGAGTAAGGAGGAAACATTGAGTTACTTTTAGGAATTATTTGTAGAGAATAAGCAGAGAATCTAGAATTAAATAAGAGTTATTATAAAGATTTCTTTTAGTGAATTCAGATGAGTGAAACATTCAAAGAATTCTTTATATTCAGAGTGATATTAAGAGTGTACATTTAATGATTTAGTGAATAATTTGAAGAGATGAATTTATGGAACATCAATGATAATAATGTAATTAGACTAAATACATGTTGTGAATTTATGTCATAATAGCAAAGTGGAGAAATCTATTGAGAAAATGAAAGACTTGTTCATTTAAGGTGATAATAGTGAAATGAGAGATATTAAAGTAGAAAATAATAACGGATATATTAAACCATTTTTTTGAGAAATATTAAAGAGATGTCTCCAGGAATTTTAATGGTTAATTTTGAGGATAAAATAATTCAGTTAATAGAAGTTGATTATGGAGATATATAATGAGAAGTGAGATATATATATTTGATGAGAATATTTGTAGGTATTGTAAAAATATAAAGGAGAAGTATTTGAGAATTATGTTGATTACTGCTAAGTTAAAACTGGAAAATATTGGAGAAGATAATCGTAGGGAGATGAGTAGACAAAATGATCAAGAGAATAAAAGGAGCATGGGACCATATCATCTGAGACCCAGAGGAAGGGTAATTTATAGAAACATGTTTGTGGAAGTTAGAAGAGAGGAATAGGATAACTTGATTCTAGTTTTGAGGTAATAATTAATCTGTGTGACAATGAAGACAAGGAAATAGACCTTGTTGTATAGAGAGGAACAAAGAACTTTTTTCTGTGGTGGGGTTGTTCTAGAGGGGAGGATTAGGTGAGAAGATTGGAGCGAAAATTGAGTCATCTCCTCTGATCTCTTCCGCTCTCCTGGGATTTACTTCTCTAACCATCAGAAAATTTTTTTTGATGAGAAAGGTATTGCGGAACTCTATAGAAAACTTCAACTGAATTTTGAAGAATCTTTTCAATGTGCTGTATATTCATGTGTATTTATTGGAGCAATGAATGATTGCTAGAGAGAATTTCTTTGGAATTCATTCAAAATTTGTTCTGATTTGATATTGGAGTATGTGACGTTTCGAGTGTTTAAAAAAATGGATTTGTGTATTAACTGATTTCTTACAATAATGCACCCCCCCCCCTGCTTTGATACTAAATGGAGTCGAGAAGTGCAGGATTGTAGACTTCAGAACTGATATAAACCTAAGGGGTCTAAAGGATTAAACACTGGGACGGCAAAAGCTATAATTCAACCTTTTATTACAAACAACTAAAATAAACTATCAATTACAAGTCACAACTCCAGAGGGCCTTCTCCAACATGCATCAGAAAAGACATCACAAAACAACAGGACACAACTATAACTTGCTCAACATTATCAACGTAGAATAAAAAATGGGGTAAAGTAGTGTTTTCAGTCGAAAAAAGAATGGAACCTTGATAGTCCCGATGGCAACACCTCCTATATAACATTTTGCTCACAATTACTTAAACAAAAAAACCAATTGTGACCTTATTTCTAATCCCACAAATATTGACAGATCATAAGCACTTCTTCGAGCACTATTAATGAGCACTGCATTAACCCAATTGCTCTTAGAGCAGCAACCTAGGTTAGACATAAACACGATTTCTTTTAGGCTTATAAAGGCATACTACACAAAGAACCTAACCTAAACAGTCAACGTTGTGACGTGGAGAATGTCATGTGGTTCCTTTATGCCCAATATCTCTTAAAAGATTGTTTATTGGGGGGGGGACCACGGAAACCCTGATGCATCCGTTCTTTGTACAGCTAACCGCACTACAATACGCCCCCCCCCCGCGTCAATGTGCTATCACCGCTTTAAACAACATCTAGCGCATCGCAAAATTAGCGAACGCGATACCAAACGGTGTTCACCACCAAGGAAAAACTTCTCATAGGCAAGGTGCAAGTGAGCAAATAGTTTACAGTGATCAATTCTGTAGGAACAGCAGGGCTCAACAAAACCTTTTATAGCCCTTAATGCTAACATAATACTAATCACATTTATTACAGACGGTATACAAGGCAAACTACATTTCAGACATCGCTTCCAACTGTTCTGTACACAATTCGCGGCAGAAAACTTGATCAGGTTTTTATGATACAGTCCATAACCGTTCTTACTGCATATGCATGAGACAAGTTTTTTTGCAATATGAAGCGTTGACACCCTCACGCTGAAACGCCAGTTCAAAACACAAAATAAAGTACACTCACCAAACAGAAGTCGTCTCTATGGCAGGAACTAATTCTTGCAAAGACGAGAATATCCTGTACGAATTTTTCAATATTTAATTTTTCAATGCGGTTTTTATTTTTGTTTTATATTTTAATATTGATTTTTTTTTTTTTGCGTTTTTTAAAACCTGGAGCTACAGTGAGAAGGAGCTATTTGTACCAACTCCACCAGCAGGCAAGGAGGAAATTCTATCTTTATCCATTTCTTTTCCAGAATTGATGAAAAATAACGGCATCATCGCTGTGATGTGTTAAATAATTTCCTAATTGCGATGTATTCTGCGACGTAGATGAATGGGCAACTCCTTGACAAGCATCGAATCAAATTCGAATACAGGCTTTGAATAATGATATGTATATAATAGCGTCTCCTCACCCTTTCAGTTTTAACACCAAACTCCCCTCCTTAAACTACATATACCATCATTATCTCCTCTATTTCCTTGGAGAAAAAAAATTATATCTATCGTTGTTAAGACCATCTTATCAACAACCTAACAATAATCAGACTGGGAGACCGCACAATCACTGCAAAAAAAAAAACTCGCCATAACAATGGTATGCCCCCTGACAATCGCATTCCTAGAACAACAAGGAAACATTAACAGGAGTTAAATTCGATACAATGACAACAACTAAAGTAAGATAACTCTAAACAGATACATTATTAGAAAATTATTCGTTAATTCCAAATTGAAATAAAACAACAGCTAAATGTTAATTTATTACTAATTTTTTATAAAAAAACAATTCCCACTAAATTATAGCTTTTTCTCCCCCCCCCCCCCCTATTGGACGCATATGTCACTTCACTTGACATGAAATGTCACATACACTCATCTGGCATCTAGTACAGAGGGTCTTCTCTTCACTTGACCTACTCCCACGAGGGAGTTTTGCGCCATTCCATTAAATAACGACTGCTACGAGATGACAGTAGCAGCCGGGACCGACGGCTTAACGTGGCCTCTGAAGCACGGGGGTTTCATGATGGAAGAGCTGCTGCCGGACAAACAAACCAGTGGCTGTCACCAACTGCTGGAAAACCAGCACTGGTCACTCAGCAAATGGGTCAGACTAAAGTCCCCCAACAACCGTGCCCCAAATAGCTGTCTCACCAGCAGTGTTCTTCAAGCCCTGGCTGTGATCCAGCCAGCAGCTGGCTGCGCCTGAAGTTGCTGAACTCCATCGATTAGCGTGCCAACCGACGAGACAATTATAAATTACTGGCCATGGCCACCCCCCACACGCCCAACACAAAATTGAAAATTACTGTCTAAAGGAAAGTAATTTTAATTTATTAACATGGATATTATTATCAGAACAAACCCATGCAAACCCAAGACATAACATTTATTCACAATTTTCAACCTGCACATTCATGACATCACTCCAAACACCTTACAGCTCACAGAAACCTACCCTTGGGCCCTTATCCAAAAATGAACCTAATCCATGTTTATCCAGCCGACCTAATTTTAACACCCCTTTATTACAGTTAATTCTCTCAGCAGCATCCAATTGTCTATGCATCATATTTCCTAGCTTAACTGCTAGTGGTGACAAATCTGATTGCTTGTTATTCCTGACATTAGTTCCTGATATGTGTTTCGCAGCATCTAGCTTCACACTATGCAGTCCTTTCTTGTCATTCCCACCTAAGTTATTGCCGGTTCTTAAATACCTCTTATTCTTTACATTATCTCCCCGCGTAATTTCCCCCCCACATTTCCTTTGCACTCACTAAGTGCATACCCAATAGAATCTCGAGACCATTCACTTCTCGTATTGTGTTACCCTACACACAACTGATTCGTGATTGACACGTCTTCTGTCCTGGTGCCAAAGTCTCTTACTTCGTGGAACCACTCCCCAGGGTACGCCTCTCAAACCCCACCTGCACTCCAGTCGACTAATATGCTGTTGTCTCTCATTGTGTTGCCGAGGATAACAAAAACACATCACTCTGTTTATAACCAAACATAGAATTACTCAAAACCTGGAACTTCGTTCCGACAGACATCTTTCCTGAATCCTCCTTTTCCACACTCGTTCCTGACAAGTGCAATTTATCCTTATCATTCTTCCCCTTATTTCAACTGGAACCAATAAACTTGCTCCACACCAGAGCCTCCCGGACCCAATGGGAGTCACCAAATTTGAGGCCCACCACTTGTATCCACCTATTATTATCATGGCCTTTCTCTATAAATGGGCCAATCCAACGAGTGGTATTATGGCCACCATTGGGTTGAGAATTTTCTGGAAACTTAACCATTACCAACTGCTGCTCAAAGGCAGAAGTATTGCAATAAGCAATGCATGTTTTACATCGTTTTTTACCTCGTTTCCTACGAGGTTTTGGCTTGCTTGGGCTTAACAAACTTTCCATCAAGGAACTTAGTTTCTTCGCCTCATTAGACAGCATATGAAGTCCCAACGTCTGCACTATTAACCCCATTGTTGCAGCACACGGGAAAGTAAGGCCATTAAATACATCCATCCCAAGAATGCCGTCATATCGGCGATCTGCAAAAGAAAACAAAATAAATGTATGTGATCCTATATGACTGCCCTGGATGCTCACTTCTAATGTAGCACTCTGCTCCATTACCATGCAGCTTCCATTAACTCCTCGAATTGTCATGTTAACTGGCTGCCAGGGCACATCAGCAATCTGAAGGCACACTTCTGCATCCAGCAGAGATACCTGGGAGCCTGTATCAGTGACACCGCCTGCCCTTGCAGCTCTACCTTGATGACGCATAACCACCTTTCCACGGAATGCTTCACCAGGGGTTCAGCAAAGGTGGTGCTCACATTAGAATTACGAGGCTTAGTGCCCTGCTGGGGACAATTCCGTGCATAATGTCCCACTTCCCCACAGCGGTGCAGCCTGAGGACGTTTGTTCTTTGGGACCTATCAAGGTCTGCTCGCAATTGAGCAACAGTTTGAGTTAGACATAGCATGGCCTCTTCCAGCCGTTTAAGTGTCGAGCTGCACTCGCAGGCTTTAGTCTGTGTTTTTTTCGACTCCATCCGATTATTGTTCTTCTTTCTATTATTTACCTGAGTAGAAGTGAAAAGCCTTCCCCTCTGTTGCCTCAATAACATTCGAAGAACCCCTTGCCTTCTTTTCAATCTCTTCTGATTGGAGGGCCACCTCCATTACTTCTTTGAACGTGCGAGGGTGCGTCGCCAACAGGATACGCCGGTGCGCAAGGAGGCAACCATTGGTGAACCGTTCCTTTACCTTGGCTTTGCGTTCGACCGCCCATTCTGTATGCACTGCCACAAAGTGGGCCATTGCTATCTCCAACCTGTCAACATAGGCTGCAACAGTCTCCGAAGGGCATTGAACCATATCATATATTTCCTTGCACACACCTCAGATGGGTTTTGTGCGGCCAAACACCTGCCCCAGGTAAGTCTTCAGCTGTTCATAATCCTTCAACTCAAAGAGGCCATGATCTGAGGCTCGTCTGGAGGCATTCCCTTTCAGATTCGATCACACCACTGTTAATTTGACCGTAGGGGTACAGTGGCCGATCTACGCCATGTCCTCCACACACTCCAGGAAGGCAGTTATACCTATGCTCTCCCTTTACCAGAGAACGTAGGGACTGCACCAGCAAATCCAGCCAACTCTGACACGACTGCTGCACCTTGAACACCCTGACCACCTTGTTCACCTTGAACTCCCTCGTTTACAGGCATATTAGTTAACTAATCCCTCTAACTCAACAAAAACAACAAACACTCTCCACAACATACAATCGTGTAACTACTTCTCTCTTCCACTATCAATCGCATAAAAACTGAAAGCAAAAAAAATTCGATACCTGGCCACCACAGTGAGACATCAACAGACACCCTCGGAAATCCGGAATTTCCGGACTATCAGTCCCTGTTCAGGCGCTATTGTTACAATTCTGCACCTCAACTCCTTGCTTTGATACTAAGGAAATGACTGGAGTTGAGAAGTGCAGGATTGTAGATTTCGGGACTGATATAAATCTAAGGGGTCTAAATGATTAAACACTTGGAATGCATAAGCTATAATTAAATCTTTTATTACAACTAACTAAAAAACCAACAATTACACATCACAACTCGAAAGGGCCCTCTCCAAAAAGCATAAGATAACAAGGCAGTCAAACTAAAAAGTGTCGCTCACAATTACTCAAACAAAAAAAAATTGTGACCTTATCTTTAATCCCACAAATATTGACAGAGCATAAGCACTTGTTGGAGCACTATTAACGAGCACTGCATTAACCTAATTACTCTTATAGCAGCAACCAAGTTAGAAATTAACACGATTTCTTTTAGGCTTATTAAGGCACACTGCGCATACAACCCGACTGTAACAATGAACGTTGTGACATGGAGAACCTCGTGTGGTTCCTTTATGCCCAAGACCTCTTATAACATCGTTTACTGAAGGGGGGGGACCATGGACACCCTGATGCACCCGTTCTTGGTACAGCTAACCGCACTATAATACGCCACCCCGCATCAATGCGCTCTCACCGCTTTAAGCAACATCTAGCGCGTCGCAAAATTAGCGAACGCGATACAAAACAGTGTTCACCACCAGGGAAAAACTGCTCATAGGCAAGGTGCAAGTGTGCAAATAGTTAACAGTGATCAACACCGTAGGAACAAGAGGGCTCAACAAACCACTTAGAGACACTTAATGCTAACTTACTACTATAAACATTTAATACAGATGCTATAGAAGGCGAACTACATTTCAGACATCGCTTCCAACTGTTCTGTATACATTTCGCGGCGGAACACTTGATCAGGTTATTATTTATACAGTCCATAATTGTTCTTACTGCATATGCATGACACAAGTTTTTTTGCAATATGATGTGTTGACACCCTCACGCGGAAACGCAAGTTCAAAACGCAAAATAAAGTACACTCATCAAACAGAAGTCGTCTGAATGGGCAGGAACTAGTTGCTGCAAGGACGAAAATACCTGTTGATGGACAGTGAGAACAAGCAGGCAAGGGGGAAGTTCTATCTTCATCCATTTCTATTCCAGAATTGAGTAAAAATAACGGCATCACCGCTGTGATGTGCTAAATATTTTCCTAATTGCGATGTATTCTGCGACTTAGATGAACGGGCAACTTCTTCAGATGCATCAAATCAAATTGACCACACACTTTGAATAAGGATATGTATTTAAGAGCGTCTCCTCGCCCTCTCAGTTTTAACATCAAACTCCTCTTCCTATACTACATATACCATCATTATCTCCTCTATTTCCTTGGAAAAAAAAATATATATCTATCGTTGTTAAAATCATCTTATCAACAACCCAACAATAATCAGCCCGGGAGACTGCACAATCGCTGCGAAAAAACTCGTATTCCTAGAAAGACAAGGAAACGTTAACAGGATTTATATTCGATACAATGACAACAATTAAAGTAATTTAACTCTAAACAGATATATTATTAAAAAACTATTCAGAAATTCCAAATTAAAATAAAACAACAGGTAAATCTTAATTTATAATTACATTAAAAAAAAAAAACAATTTATAGCCTTTTCTCCCCAAAATTATGGCCTTTTCTCCCCCCTTTTGGACGCATATGTCACTTCACTTGACATGAAATGTCACAGATTCATGGTGATGATTTCTTTGGTTGTATTTTGAAATAAAGTACATTATGATATTCAGTGTATTGGTAATGTAGTAATTAGAGTTGGCTAGGTAGATTGACTTATAATGGAATTATGTACACTTTTTTAAAATTGGAAAAATAATATTTGTCAATAAGCTTCCTTGTGAAGGGGATGTTAGAGTTAAATGCAAATAGTGATTATTCTGAATTTTAGTGAGTTAGGTTAGCATTGATCAACGGTATGAGTAATGAGTTGATGTATTTCAAGGAGTATTTCAAGCATTGCATTCCTACTGGATAGCAGGGCTCATATTTTTGGAAATATGTTTGGGAAAGGGGGAACTTTTGGGCCTGGCTTTTCGGTTTGTGAAAATCTACATATGACTGGAGTTCGAATCATGATGTAGCAATCCTTCTCCTTGCATTTTAATCAACAGGGATGTCCCACCAATAATAAATTTTGGATAGAGCTGTGTGAAGAGCGGTGCCCTGTGAACTCTTTTCGGCCCAATTATCATTGTGTAAACTGAAAATTCAAAAGTTCGTGAAACAGGCACCTCAGGTCAATCTGACTAAAATTTGTCAGATTCCTTACCTTTATTTCCTGGCGTTTTCTTTTTGTTTGAAATATCAACTGAGTGTTAAAAGTGAAATAAGTCCCAATTGAGAGGTGAGAATATGCAACATCCCCATTTCTTTAAATAAAGTGACAGTGACTTGATCAACCAGTAATATAATGTGGAAATTCTATAGTTTAGAACATAAGAGCAATATTTTAAGTGAATCAACACAGTTCTAAAAAGTGATCACGAATCTTCAGGCAAAGCATCTGATTTAAGAGATTGTATGCAGATATCCGTTGAACTTGCTTTAGACAATTTGAAAAGTAAGAGACTCATAAAGCAATTTATCCAGATTCCTGTAGCAAAGTAATGTGAATACTCTTGTAGTGGAATTATGTGTGTGATCCCCAATAAGTGAAATATTAGTGTTTTGTTTTCTTTTGTGTGCGTGCCCTTGGAAATACATATTTATAAGCGATCATACGTGGTGATACCTCAATGGATATAAATCTATATCCTGGTGAATGCAAATTGTAAGCGATTGAATTTATTAGAACTTGTTTTGTTGAACTGTAGAAATAATAGAGATTTAGTATGAAGATTGGGTGAGACCCCTTAGAGTAGTTAATTGAGCACGCATTTCATTTGAATAAGAGCAGAGAGATTTATAGTTATATAAAATAAAATTAGTCTTTAATGAGCCTTTATAAAATTCAGAGAACAATTGATGATGTGCTTAAATTTTACAAACTGAATTTCAGATGTATTCATGGAGGAGAATAGGAAAGCTATTCGACTGGACTGTGACTAAAACCAAGGTATGGATGTATCATTTGTCTATAATTAGCGAAGCTACAAGGCTACATTTATGTGTGCTTTAAACACGTGCTACTGACATATACGCTGTTTTTAGTTCCTTTAAGCAAGACTACCCCTTTAAATTATGCCCGTCTTTTCTTTCCTATTATTTAATTTTGATGTTTCACCACAAGTTTAATATGAGTGGCATTGTTTTTATTTGTCAGTTATCTGATTTTTTAAGTTAAAATAAT
>JAHWFO010021203.1:0-11112 GCA_023313115.1 Rhysida immarginata
GGGATAATATCACTGAAAATAGTAAGGTAATCATAACATTTTTATTTCACATTACTAATTATGAAAAGGTACTCATTTTCAGATGAACATTTGTTTTACTTATACTTATCTTCGTAACTCTTGAAAGCAAGTATATCTTGGTAAAGCATGGTTTACACATGCTTAAAACAATGGCAGAAACCACAAAGCAGTAAAATGACATCACTTCTATTTTTGTCATTTGGTCCGATAGGCAACTCTCTTATCTTTGTAGGCTATGACTCAACCCAGCTCAAAAAAAGTAGTTTTCTGTCAGGTGAAAAGATGAAAGCAGGAAGTCACGTGAAAAATTTTTTCTACCTTGTGGCTTTTGACATTGTTTTTTTACAGATGTGGAAACCATATTTAACTTCTGAAAGCAAATATACAGGGTCGGGACACATTAATATGACCACCTCTCCTCACACATGTTGGAGCATCCCATGGTATGCAGATGAAAAATCATTGCATATCATTAAAAGCTGACAACAGCAGACATGTAGTAGCATCCGTTAACACAGCAGTTGTCGCCGTCATGGGCAGAGCAAGTGACCTGTTGGACCTCCAAAAGGGGATGATCATTGGCTATCAGGCCAAGGGGGGCAACGTTTCAGAAACGGACACCTTTGTGAACTGCTCTAGGGCTGCCGTTGTGAAGGTGTACCGCGACTGGACGAACCAGACAGTTTTGAGCAACCGAAGAGATAACTGTGGGGCCCCACGGGCCATCGATCCTAGAGGCGAGCGTCTGTTATGATGCCTGGCCAAGACCAGTCGGCGTGCCGCTGTTGAGCAACTGACATAGCAAATGAACAGTGGGGCCACTAGGTGTGTCGGCAACGATCCCACTGAACCCACTTGAGTTTGGGGCTCCGGAGAGGCGTATGGTAACAGCACCCATGTTGATGCCTGTGCATCGCCGAAAACGCCTCCAATTTGCAATGGACTATCGCCATTGGACCTCGGCCGAGTGGCAAAGGGTTGCTTTCTCTCACGAGTCACGGTTTCTGGTGAACAGAGTGGACGGACGATGGAGAATTCGCCGGGAAGCATCTGAGAACAGGCATCCCGACACTATCGTTGGCAGACCATAGGCTGGTGGGGGAGGTGTGACTGTTTGGGGGATGTTTTCGTGGTATGGTCTGAGTCCACTGATACCGCTGGAGGGTACACTGAATGCTGTTTGTTACCTGATGATCGTCGCAGACCAGGTGCACCCTTCGTGTCGACAGCGTGTCCTCAGGGTGATGGCACCTTTCAACAGGACAATGCTCCCTGTCATACTGCCAAAATTGTACATGACTGGTTCGAGGAGCATGAGGATGAATTCAAGCTACTCCCGTGGCCACCAAACTCCCCGGACCTCAACCCCATTGAACATTTATGGGACCATCTGGATCGCCATGTCTGCAAGCTGGACCCTTCACCACCCATGGTGATGGAATTACGGGATGCACTGATCGCCGCATGGTCCCAGATACCTGTAACCACCTTCCGAGGATTTATTGACTCTCTGCCACATCGACTAGCTGCTGTGCTTGCCGCTAAAGGTGGATATTCCGGATACTAGCAGGTGGTCATATTAATGTGTCTCCCGACCCTGTATCTTTGTAAGTCCTGTATGGGTATGTATGTATGTATGTATGTGTGTGTGTGTGTGTGTGTGTGTGTGTGTGTACGTGTACGTGTGTGTGTACAAGGGGAAAATTGAAAGGTAACAATAATTTTTTGTGGCAACATTTTTAGTGATAAGCAAAAATGAAGCATTGTATAAGAAAGCTACAAGTTTTACCTATTTTTTGACATATATACAAAGTCTCTCAGCACATTTCTCTCATCGTGGCACCAGATTCAATACACCTTATTCATAAAACTCAATTTTCTTGTTGCATTGACCTTATTCAAAATATAAACATCCACTGTGGGTATAGCTTACTTCCAGCTGTAGTTTGTAATGCCATTGGCCAAATATTCGATGCTGTCACAATTCGACCAATAACATTATAAAATAGTAGCCAGAAACCCGAAAACGGAAGTTGGTAGTACCCCGAGTTTTGGTTTCTTAATACCGCCAATAGTCTCCTGTGCACGGTTGATTTTACCTCTTCATCTGAACCAAATCGTTGCCTGCTAGGAATTTCTTCATGATAGTCAGATGGCGCGAGATCTGGACCTATAGGGTGGTGGTTCGAGCACCTCCCAGCTAAATTCCTCAATTTTTTCACAAATAGAATCCACAACATGGGGACGAGCATTGCTGTGGAGAAGTCTGACATTTGCAGTCCACACACAATCAGCAGCATACACCTCCAACATTTCCCTATGGATTTCACTTGGATTTTTGCATTTGACCCACAAAAAACTGACTATACCTTCAAGAGTTGATGATACAAGCAAATATTTGCCATCTTTATTCAGTAGTATAGCTTCTACCACTAGGGTGACACCTGATTGAACCATTGCTGTCTGTAGCAAAAGATTCTAACTTTGAACATCTGAACCAAAATAGAATTCCATAAAAAAATTGTTGTGTTAAATTTTGATCCTCCCTTGTATTTGATAGAGATTAGTGCAGGAAAGGCGTATCAGATTCCTTTTCACAATCCCTCAATATAGTTCCCCAAGACTTTTTTTTTCATCATAGTGGTAGCTTCATAATTCCATCAGCAGATCTTGCGCAGGGGTTCCTTAAGGTTTGGGAATAAATCAAAGTCACGGGGGCTAAGATCTGGAAAATATGAAGGGTAGTACAATACTTCCCAACTCCATCTTGCAAGGAGGTTATAGACAACACCGGTCATACGACATCAGACATTGTCATTGAGGGTAATTGGTAGAGTGGTGAGAAAGCGATGTCGTTTCCTTGCAGGATTTCACAAAGGTTGTGTTCCAACTAAATTGTTCCAAATTAGTTGGCTTGTTGGATATTTCTTGAGTAAGGATCACAACACCATTGCAATCATATGCAGCAGCTTGAATAGGTTCACTCACTTCCTTACTGAACTCTATGGTAATATATCAGCTTCACAGGCATCTACATAGGGCTACTATCTGTCCGACAATAGCCTGACAGTTGGTAACCCTACCTCTGCAAATCCCTGGTAGCACTCCTTTGCAGTATGGCACCTTGAAGTTTCAATTTTAAGCCAGTAAAGTCACTTCAGTTTGGAAAACCTATTCTCCCACCAACTTTCTGTTCTAAACAAAATGTGATGTTAGTGTGCATGCCTAGGACTTGGAAAGATAAGACCTTGCATTGCCAATACATTTAGGGTCACACATATCACTCTGCAGTCACTATTAAATTTCTAGCCCTCGGTACTTTAAATGAAAGTAAGAATAAGAAATTACTTCACCAAGATTTTGTAGTCATGTGATCTTCTTAGAGAGCATACCAAGGATTCCAGATCACAGTGGTAAGGCAAATGACAAGGATCTAGGTGAAAAGTGCATCAAAAGAAAGATTAAATTATAGTCATTGTTTAAGCTTTGTGTTTTGGGAGGGTACAGTTTTTCATTCTTGCCTTGAGTACTGAAGTGGTTCAGCATGGGTTTGGTTTACTTTATGAAGAAATCAGATGATCTCTTGTAAACATCTGATTTTTTCTAGATATGGAATTTGTTGTTAGCCAATCTGAAAATGAGTCTTAGAAATGCTGAATTTAACTTTTGGATGACTATGTTAATAATGAAAATTCATTTAAAATTAAAATTTTTCTCCCCACAGATACACCATACCTTCCAATTACAGAGAATCCAAAGAGTGGTTATGTCTGGCTTCCGTTCTGTTTTATTGTTTCTATTTCTTTGAAAGTTTTAATCCAATTCCTCTCCTTGAATTTTCATTGCTCCGCATTTCCAGTGAATCTCTATTACCACTCGTTTCGGAATTCTCGTTTAATAGCAGAGTTGCCCTTGTTTCTCAGTTACATTGGTTGGCAAGAGAACTTATCAAGGAGCAGGTTCCTCTTTTGGTAAAATATTTGTTGGTAGAAGAAATAGCTTAAAGATTTAATACAGGGTGAACCAAAAGTAGGTGGACAGAAGTTTGAGTCCTTGAGCTGATAAAATTTTCAGTGCTTTTGTATTGTATGACTGTATGTAATAAAATTTAATTGTAAATGTAATAATTGCTTATCAAATTGAATTGCATTAGTAAATATAATTGTATATGTGTAATCTCAGAAAAAAATGTTATCATTTACTACCCACCTGCTTTTGGTTCACCCTGTATGTTAAATCGTTATTTAAAATTTTTCCAGCTGTAATTGTTGTTTAATGTGTAGTTAAGGAGCAGTGAGGATAATTAAAAAACTTGCTTTAATAATTTGAAAATTAATAATTACCAAATAACGATTGAAAACTATGAAAATTAACATTAGAGAATAAAGTTCTTAATTCATAATTCATTTATCTGAATTTTATAGCCAATATGATAGTAGAATTTAAATTAAGCCTATAAGAAATGAGAGGTGTCAAGATAAGGGACTGTTCATAAACTACATGATCATTTCTTTTGCCTTTAGTACCCTCCCCCCTCTGTGGTTATATCTCATACAACACACTGATGTCCATACGACGCTCTAAGAAAATCCTTGACAGGACATTCAGGTCATTTTTAAAACGTCCCATGAATATCCAAAATGTGTCCTAATTAGGTTATACATCGTCCCTAAGACATCTTATCCCGAAACTTCAAAGTAATGTAGATCTTGCCTAGAGGAATCTGCTTACCGAATTTCACTCCTTTATATTCCTAAATACCATGTAGATCTTTTGTCCCCTCTAACCCCCACCCCCGTAACTTTGACCCCAGTGCATCAATCAAACTAAAGTAAATAGTGAAGTAGGACATGCCTATGGTAAGCTACATCCTATATTTCAAAAATTGTAGAAAACATGAAGGGGACAAACAGGCAGACAGACATAGTGAAACCAAGAAGTGCTCCATTCTTTAATCTTAATAATAAAATATTATAAAAGTGAATCTTTTTAAAATAATCTGTTAAATCTAGATTGCCATTTTAATTAATATTGTATTTACATCCTCAGGTCAAGAAACTATACAGTTAACATAGTTTAACTTTAAAATTATTTATTATCATAAATGGGGAAGAGTAAATTATGCAGCATGTAAAGAGCATAAATCAAATCACCTGATCTTATTAACTGGAAAAAAACTATGATGAGAAGAGACGGAATGCCTTTACAAAGGGGGAGAGGGGACATAAGAAAGAGAGAAAAAACCATATTAATTTTTAGAACATAACAACAGCTGCTTTATTTTATCACCGGTCTTGTGTTCTGACTGTGGGATGGGTGGAATAAGTTGGTCATCTTTTGTATTCACGTATGTCAACATCATTTTATTGCCTCATAAAATGTCCTGTTGAAATGCTAATGCAAAGTTGAGGCATTATTTAAATAGCAACCTAACTTCCTTATTTTATTTGTAAAATCTTCTCTCATTTTTCTTTGTACCAAGAATTGTGTTAAAACAAGGTTTCCCAACTTTTTTTTGTATTTTGCACCATATGACTCCAAACCTCACTTGGAATATTCATCTCATGTGACTTTCGTTGCCCAGATATATTCTTTGATGATGAAAACCCGCAGCTCGATGGTGTAGGCAGCCAGTTTTTCAATCATGCAAAATGAAACAAAATGTCTTGATTGCCACGAACATATCACACAATTTTCAGTCACAATTAATACCAGATGTTTAATCTGGGGGGGGATGTAACCTAGTTGCGTTCGCTGGGCACGACTTAGTCGTGAAGTTAAGCATTCCAGGGCATGGTCAGCCAGCGGATGGGTGACCACTAGTGGCATTCAATCTTCATCCCCCTCCGTGCTTCGGAGGGCACGTAAAGCCATCGATCCCGGCTGTTGTCGTATGACAGCATCATTAAGCCATGTCAGAGATCTCTGGCTGGCTAGAAAAACTGACAGTTGGGTTGCCACTATACTATATGCAGTCAATCAGTCAATTGATAAGGTAGGTTTGGTGCATGATTCAACAGAGGAAGTAAACTTCATTTTTTGTTCCTAAGCTATTTGAGGATAATTACATTTGCGATATCTTTATATACACTGGTGCTCAAAATTAACAGGACAAACACATTTTCGTGAATTTCTCTAAAACTACTGGACCGATTCCATTGAAATTTGGGGGTTGAAGCAAGTTAACAATGCGGATTACTACTAATCAATAATAATCGTTCAAGTCCTTCTTTGCATATGTAAATTAAGCTACTTTGAAATAACCGTCTTTGTGACATCGCTTTAAAAGGCTGCTGCATGTAAGTTTTGGACATTCTAGCCATTTTACGGAAAGATGGAACATCACCTAAGGTTAGAAGATTCCGAAAGACGGAGAGCAGTGGAACGATTGGAGGCTGGACAGACCCAAGCAGAAGTTGCGAGATTTTTTCATGTTTCGAGAAATGTCATCTTGAAATTATGGAGACAGTTCCAAGAGACAGGGACGATATGCAATAGCCCAGGGCAAGGTCGCCCTAGGGCTGCCTCAAGGCAAGAAGACGGGTATCTTGCTCTAACAGCCAAGCACCATAGGGAGATGATGGCCACTCATTTCGCAAAGAGCTCTCATCTGCTACTGGAACCTCTGTTTCGAGGCATACTGTTTACCGGAGGCTTCGTGAGAGAGGGCTGTATGCCAGGAGACCAGCGGTCTGCATCCCACTCACTCAAGGACACAGGAGAGCCCGGCTTACTTGGTGCAGGCAACACTAGCCCTGGATCCAAGCACAATGGGCCTGTGTTTTATTCAGTGATGAGTCGAGATTCAGTCTAAGCACGGATTCCTGGCGAGTTTTCATCTGGAGAGAACCAGGAGCACGCTACAGTCCCCCTAACATCATGGAAGTTGACCACTATAGTGGTGGTGGTGTCATGGTCTGGGGCGGCATCATGTTGGACGGACGTACAGATCTCCACGTTTTTGAGAGAGGCTCTCTGACTGCTCAAACATACAGGGACAACATCTTAGCACCCTATGTAAGGCTCATCAGGGGTGCCTTTGGTCCCCATTTCATTTTTATGGACGACAATGCTCGTCTACATAGGGCAAGGCTGGAATGTCCAGCAAGATCTTCAGACCTGAACCTGATAGAGCATGTTTGGGATGCACTGGGCAGGAGAATTGTAGCTTGCCAGGTTTCTCCCAGAACCCTCCAGGAGCTACGAACTGCCCTGGTGGAGGAGTGGGGTTCCTTGCCCCAACACAACATTAACAGCCTCATAAACAGCATGAGGAATCGCTGTGAGAGCTGTATTGCTGTTAGAGGTTACCATACACACTATTAGCCTCCTAAAAAGACCCTTAATGCAATCATGTTTTTGACATTCCATAGTTTCATGAGCATGGTTTGAAAGTTATGTTCAGTAATTATTCGTGATAGCTTATTCTATTACCCTACCAAATTTCAATGGAATCGGTCCAGTAGTTTTAGAGAAATCAACGAAAATGTGTTTGTCCTGTTAATTTTGAGCACCAGTGTATATACAGGGTGTTTCATAATTGGTGTCCCGTCTTTCGGTCCAAATAATGACTCAAGGGGAACAGATTGGGGGAAAATGAATATTGATTATTTGGTTTTAATATCCCCTAATTCAGAATAAAAACATTTCGTATCCCTGGGGGTGAAGGGGTAAATTTTGAAAATCTTAATTTTGTAGGGGTAGGGGTTAGACCCCATGTGTTATTTAGAAAGTTGTAGAGCATCATGTAAAATGTGGGTTTAGCAAAAAACCCGGTGAAAAAATCTCATCCCCTGCCCTTTATCGAGTGGGTAAAGTGAAAGGTATGGCTAGCTAATGTAGACAAAAATAGAAAAACTCATCTCCTATTTTCCATGTACAGTTTTCAAATTTCATTATGTTTTTCCTGGGGGGAAAAGCCCGGTCGAGTTTATTAGCTTTTCAGGGTAACGACTCATTCATTCTCATTAATTTTCCAAAAGTAGGCCCTACTGTTTTCTAATAAGTATGGTTTTTGTCCACATTGGCTAACCATACCTTTCACTTTACCCATTCGATAAAGGGCAGGGGATGAGTTTTTTTCACCGGGGTTTTTGCTAAACCCCCATTTTACATGATGCTCTACAACTTTCTAAATAACACATGGGGTTTAACCCCCCCCCTACCCCTACAAAATTAAAATTTTCAAAATTTACCCCTTCACCCCCAGGGATGCGAAATGTTTTTATTCTGAATTAGTGGACATTAAAACCAAACAATCAATATTCATTTTCCCCCAATGTGTTCCCCTTGAGCCGTTATTTGGACCTAAAGACGGGACACCAATTATGAAACACCCTGTATAGCGCACTTTCTGTCTGTTTGTTTGATTGTTACTCCATAACTTCTGAACTGGGTAACCCCCGAGGCTGAAATTTTGCACAAATGACCTCGAAAACACGGAGAGTGTCTTAGGCTAGGTCCTGTTCACGTCCGACCTCCTGTTGGCCTCCTACGCTCTTCTAATCGATATTCAGATGCCAACAATATCGAAAAATAGGAGATATCTCACCAACAATATGCATGGACCAACAAAGCAAGGCAAAGTTTGGGCCAACAATCGGCAAGTTGTCTTTTTATCAACAATCGTCTGTTTGTGTTTCTATGGTGCGTCAACAAGGGCTGATATTAAATGCTTGCTTTAAGGAGGCTTTAAGTTTTAAGGGAATTAAGGCAATACCGCTTAGAGAGAAAGCCTGCTCACGGAAAAATCTTACATTGTTACATCACCTACGGTAGGGACAATTTCAGGCTTATTATTGGTTGAAATATGATTAACAATACCCTACCGTATATGATGTAACAATGTATGACGTTTTCGCGCTCAGGCTTTGAGTAGAGGTGGTGTTGATTAAGGGCCATATCGCTAACAACTTTCTTAACTGAAGGATTCCTTTTTTAATAATGAGCTTATATTGTTGCAGCCAAGTGTTCCTTGTCTCAATAATATCAGTTGATTATTGCTGAAGGAAGACTTGAGTTGATAAAGTTGTTAGTGATATGGACATAATAATAATAAGGACTCGCGTTAAGCGGATGCCCCAAGCGGTAAAAAATTTGGGGTCCTTAAACTGAAATTAAGAGCCTCAATTTTGGAGCCCTCAAAATTTATTTCTGTTTGATTTTAATGGATAGTCCCTTCGCTCTGTGTTGTATTGATTGAGTTATTATTTAACCATTTTGGAGTTATAATTTAACTTTATGAGATTGTTCTGTTTACCTACAATTGTAATTATCCCGGGCAACGCCGGGTACTCGGCTAGTTTATACCGGGTGTTTCAAAAATGATCGGTATATTTGAAAAATCAATAAAAACTAAACGGGCTGCGATAGAAATACACCGTTTGTTGCAATGTGCTTGGGACAACAGTAAATTTTCAGGCAGACAAACTTTTGAAATTAGTAGTTACAATTTTCAACAACAGATGGCGCTGCAGGCGATTTGAAAGATATAGAAGAAAACGCAGTCTGTGAGTTCGCCATTCTGTAAGTCGTCTTTCTGCTGTAAGTGTGTGCTGTTCACAGATTGCAAGTTTGCTGTGAAAAAATGGTTTATTCCTTAGAACAGAGGAATTTTCTGGTGTTGGAATTCCACCGCCTAGAACACAGAGTTGTTGCAACAAGACGAAGTTTTCAACAGAAGTTTAATCTACCCAAAGGACCGAAAAGCGGTACAATAAAGGATCTGTTTGAAAAATTTCAACGCCATATTATTGCTGCGCATGGTGGATATGTGGAAAATATCGTAGTTTAGATTTTTCCAGACTGCAGCGCCATCTGTTGTGGAACATTGTAACTAATTTCGAAGTTTGTCTGCCTGAAAATTTACTGTTATCCCAAGCATATTGCAACCCACGGTGTATTTCTATCGCTGCCCGTTCAGTTTTTATTGATTTTTCAAATATACCGGTCATTTTTGAAACACCTGGTGTATATACCAGTCAAAAAAATAATGACGACATTTTGTGATTTTATAACTTTTTATTGGATGGCACTAGGATGTTAATTTTTTAATAAATATTCTCAAAAGTTGCACAAGTTTTTTTTTTTTTTTTTTTTTTTTTTACCTTTTTAAATTTTTAAATAAAAATTGTGCGGGACAGTGACAATAGACACCATGGGAAAGAGAGTGCACATGGCTTTTGTTCACAACTCAGCTCATTATTTGGATGGTTTCTGGGAGAACATTGACCATTAATTATTCCATTGTAGGCATGTGTATATCCATTAGTTTTAGAGACAGGTGCTCACTGAGCTTTTTCTTCTACAGACGCCATGTTTACTTCAGACTACAAAATGCTTTCCACAATGCTGTATGTACGTATAATCAGCACTGCCAACATAATTTTTGATACAGTCTGTTTGGTGCAATAAAAAACCAAGTTCCTAGTCAAATCAAATATAAAGTTATAAAATTACAAAATGATGTCGTTCTTTTTTGGAAATCCTGTATGATTCAAGTTATTTCACTTAAATTCTATTTATTATTTAGCAATTAAAAATGTATGTGTACTATTAAATCATTATTAATTTTTTCATAATTAATGAGTTTGTTTTAAAGTATGTTGTTTTTACAGGCACTACCAGTAATATGCTTATATGAACATGTATCCCATTACTACTTGATGAACAGTGTGGAAGTACTTTGGTCACATGTATTACGTCTACAGGCTTTGTGTAAACTGAGATTGTTTTCCAAGATGTTTCAAGTGTATAAGTGGCTTTTTTTAGAAAAAGTTTCACTATCTGCACTTTCACTTGTAACAGTGAGGCATAACTCTTATCAAAAAGTTAAGGATCCATCAGATTTTATATTTAATGATGCCATCTCTCCTACAGAAGGAAATAATTGGCCAATATTAAAGTTGTTGCTTAACCGTAGAGATTTATTGGATATAATTGAAAATAGCCCATTGAAGTTGGGTAGTGATCTATTACTAACAAAGACTCAAATTTTGAATACTTTTAGCAATTTCTTACAGCATTTTCCTGTGGACAAGAGGTAACAAATGATCATTATTAACTTATTAATGATTTATTTTATAAGTGTAA
>JAHWFO010021204.1:0-24946 GCA_023313115.1 Rhysida immarginata
TGGAGCCATTAACCGCCACACATGAAGTAGCCGATGCATACAGTGAAGAAATAGAAATGATGAAGCTGGTGAAACACTTGGAATAGAAATTCGTGATTCACCTTGTCAAACGCTTTTTCCTGGTCGAGACTTAACACTGCAAGAGTTTGTTGACGAACTTGCGCTTCTTCCATTACACACCAAATAGTTATAAGATTGTCTGTCATCCTGCTCATTGGAATTGAGCAGGATTGACCCAGATCAAAAAAACTCGTCGGCAATGAGTTTAAGCAGTTGCTGGAACACCCCAGTGAAGATTTTGTAGTCCGTATTGAGTAATGTAATCGGTCTCCACTGGGTCATGAGTTTTGGATCCGGGCATTTAGGGAGTAGGATGATTTTCCCCACAGTAAAATCCGGTGTGATGGAAGACGGGTCTTGAATAACTAAATTAAAGACTCGCACCAGGAAAGGCTCAAGAAGTTTCCACGACGGATTGAAGAAGGAATATGGAATGCCGTCTAAGCCCGGGCTGGACTGATGACGGCCGTCTGCCGAGAGAAACTTCTTGACCTCATCTTCGGTGAAGGGACGCGTTACAAACGAATCGGATTCCACAGAAAAAGGTCTTAATGCCTCTATCCACTGCTTCGTGATGTCTGACGGAATGATTGAATGGTTAAAAAATGATGAAGAGTGAGAGTGAAAGACAGATAAGATGTCGGCATCAGATTCCACTTCCTCACCCTCCACCATTAATCGATGATAATGTTTATTGTTAGCCCGACGCCTCTCCTCAGCGAAGGCTGCCGATGACATATGCCTGACGTCAGCTGCCCAGGTAAGTTTGGCCCTGAGTGCTGCGCCGGCAGCTTTTCGGATCATTAGAGCGTTCATTTCACTCTTCACCTGTTAAATTTCAGCTTGAAACTTCTCCTTAGGGGTGGAACAACGGAGAAGTCGCAATATTTCTTGCAGCATGAGGAGGTAACGTTGATCACGTCTGGCTGCATCCAATCCAATCTTCCGAAAAAAATGTTTGATTTTAGTTTTTAAGTTCAACTACGATTCAAGCGTAGGAGGCACATTGTGGAGATGTTTTTCCACAAACTGAACGAACATTCCCCGGTACTCTTCATTGTCGAGCAGAGAAACGTTTAGAAACCAGTTCTTATTGGTGACATGATCTGCAGCAATTGCCGGAGAAACAAATGGAGGATCCCAAGACCACAAGATGGCACTATGGTCTGAAAATGCACAAGGAATAACCTCCATTGTTCCAGCTCACCAGCAAACACATTGTCGACCAAAAAAAGATCAAGTCGCGATGCCACAGTGGGTCCTTGATGAAATGTGAACCCACTGAGATCACCACGAGAATTCACAGGCCATAGATCAAACAATGCATTTTGCTGGCACAGGCGATGCACATGTCCAGACGAAAAGATGTTGTCTGCGTCTGGATGATAGTTAAAATCACCAGCAATCACTACAGGAAATGATGAACACAAACACACTGGTAAGTAGTTGAAAAAGTCTCGTTTCTCTGCACTCGTGCACGGAGCATACAGTCTAAGCAGTCGGAATTTAATATTAGAAAATGTAGTGTCTAAAGATATTACCCTGCACTCGGTGTCGCACAAATAATTCGACACCTGAATGGAGGGGTTGAAAACGATAGTTGTAACACCTTGCCCAAACGGTGACGAAGAGTTAATGAAAAATTGTCCACGAAGAAATTGTCTGCGAAGGCCGGACGTACTTGTGAAGGATCAAGCTTTACTTCTTGAAGCACAAGTACGTCCGGCCTGTACAGGACAATAAACGTCGATAAAACCGATTGCTTAAAAGACGAACCCAGGGAACGCACGTTCAGTGAGATGATCTTCATTGTGGAATCACGTTGCTGGCTCTTGACACTTCTCCGAAGGAGACTGGAGCTTCACAGATGATGGTGGAGGCTCCTTCGACTTCCGCGTCGGAGATCGAAACGAGGAGGAAGAAGTGCTGCAATGATGGCTCTCGCGGCTGTCTCTATCGGTAGAGGAAGAAGCAGCAACGCCGTCCCTTCTGCTGTGATGCCGTCTGGTTTTAGGCTTGCGAGGTTTCTTTGCCGTCGCAAGCCCCTCCCGCTGTGCGGATGCTGATGACTTCACATTCCCAGCAGATGATGACAATGAAGCTGATGCAGGCGCACAGGCGATTCGTAAAGGCTGCGAAGTTGAAGTCTTCGCAGGCGGATGAAGGGCTGGAAAATCTTCCTCTGGAAAGATGGATTCGGAATAACCTGAAACGTCTGCATCGTCTTCTGCAGAGCTCACCTCCTCAACCATCGAGATGTCGCTTGATAGATCGGGTAAGAGGGCCCCATCTTGGACCATTGATGGGGAAGGAGTATGTGGTTTCTCCTCCCTAGGTTTCACCGATAGTGGCGCTGGAGGTGGTGGCATCTCCTTCCTTGTATCCGACGGCGGCGGAGATGGCGTCGTACGCTGCCTTCGTGGTGGGCGCGAAGGCGTCGTAGCTTTGCTCGGCTCTGGTGACTTGGCCGGTGATGTCATCTTCGGAGATCGCTGGGGAGACATTCCTTTAGGCGATGATGGAGCTGCTGGTGATGCAAACGTTCTCTCCGGGCACTGATGATATTTGTTGACTACTTTGTTGCAGTAGTCACACTTCTTCAGGAGAGGACAGTCTTTCCTACCGTGAGACGTTTTTTTGCAGTACCAGCAGCACTGCCTTTGACCCTTGTAAGACATGGAGACACGATCTCTGCGCATTACAACCTCGGTTGGAATGTCTCTATGTAAGTCCATGTAGATTACGATGTCGCCCGTCTTCTGAAGAAGAGAATCGGGGTGCTGAGGGTACGAAATCCTATGCACCACACCGTAGTCTGACATGTATCTCTTGAGATATTTCTCAGTCATCAGCGGCGATGCACCCCGGATAATATCCGGGTTCTGCAAAGCTCAGGTGGACGGTGGTCTGCCCGACCTTGATAATATCAGCAGATACAATACGGGCTGCCACATTACGTTGCCTACAGAGCATCCTCGACACAGTCGGGGTAAGCCTCTGTAGGACCAAAACAGCGGGATCGCCAGACGGAGGAGGTACAGGAGGAATACTCCACGGTGAATAAAAAAAGTCACAAAGAGTTCGGGGGGGGGTTCCCTTACAGTCACAAGAATCACTCACGCAAGCGTTGGATATTTGGTTGCTGCGTGAGAAATTCCTAAGTCCAAAGCACTCACTGACACAGACGAGGCACTCTGAGCTACTCTAGTTTAGCGTCCCGTCTGCATGGTTCCTTCCATCTTCCCTTCATTGGTCGGGGAACTGAGGTTCTGCCCCGATTCTTCCTCTTCTTCATCTTTTTATTCCGCTTTTCTGGCAGTGTGTTTTGCACCCTGGCTATGACGTGTTCGGGCGCTCCTAAAAAAACTGCTTAGGAGGAGGGAAGGTATTTTCTTGTTACTCCACCCAAACTTTTGCTAACCGCGTTCCCCGTTTGCTACCTTAACTTCTTCTCGGCCTTTTTCTGATCATATCTCTCTTGGCTCTAATCTGTCCCGCCTTCGAGAAATGATCTGACAACTATATATGGATCAACAATAAATATGCAAGGAAAAGTTTTTGCAACAATAGGTATCAACACGCAATGCACCAACACCATGCAAAGATCAACAATATATATCTCATGACCAACAATGCAAGGCAAAGTTTGTGCAAAATAGATAAGTTTCAATTTGTAAGAATGCATAGAATTCCTGTTATTCAGGCTTTTCTTAGAAAAGAGAGTTTTTAGTACTCAACAATTTCTTGAAAACCTTTAAAAATCATCAGTAACTAGAGATAATGGAGAGTAAGCAGGCTATTGAGAAAGAGATGAAAGATGACAGAGGAAGCACTCCTTTAGCTCCGTGCTGTATTGAGCAAATGGTAAGCAAATATAATCTTGTAAACATTCCAAGGAGGAGCTTTAGCAGTGAAGCAGAAGTACATTTATACATTTATTAAAAAGAAATTACCCCCCCCCCCCCGGTCGCGAGGAGTATTAAGCAAGTCATCTATTTTTAGCACATTTTCTATATATAGAAATGTGCTTATGTGATCGGTTTGTCCAACTGTCCGTACGTCAGTCAGTCCATCCCGTCCGCCAGTCTGTCTGTAGACAATCCCACAATTTATTGCGTTGCAATAGAAAGAGTGCATGTATTGAATTGCTGGAAGACACGATTTATCCTAGCATTCGGGAAAACGCGTGTTGAGAGCATACATGGGTTTGGCTCTGCGCGTGCTCTAAACGTTAATGAGATGGTGCGCGTGCAGGATGCACGTGTTTGACGATAATTGAAAGGGCAGTTCGATCTCTAAATCTAAAGAATTTTTTTATTCCTAGGGATCTTAGTATTTATTACGATAACTCGAAAACGAATTAACTTTTTCAAAGTTTGTTTTCACCAATCCATTAATATGGGATAGAGCACGATAAAGTACGAACTTGGGATAGCCGGAATAAGTACGTACTATAATGGCACGTGCTTTAATGGTACCATTATGATACCCCCTTAAAAACTTCCTATAACCAGATATGGCATGTAATATATCAAACAAATCTTCACAACATATCATGAACGAATATATAAGAGTAACTAGTGATAGCAGATATTGGTCTAATGGCACGTGTACGTGCAAGGATGTCTCATGAATGAATATACCGCGTAAATAATGTTGGTGTGAAATGTTTACTAGTATGTGTTTTAATGGTATCAAATGTAACTTTCAATGCTAAGATATGGGATGTAATATATCAAATAACTCGTAACAACGTGCCATGAGTAAATATAACGAGTAAATAATTATAATAGTTATTGGCATAGTAGCACGTGGCCTAATGGTGCCGTATGATACCATATGGTACCAAGATATGGCTTGTAATATATCAAACACCTCGTAACAACGTGTCATGAGTGAATATAATCTATCTATATATATAAAGAAGGATGTTTGTGGGTCTGTGCGTCTGTGGGTCTGTGTGTGGGTCTGTGGATCTGTGTGTACGTTTTTTATACAAATCTACAGTTTTATTCCGATCTTGATAAAATTTCGCATACATGACCTTTAAAGCATGAGGAAGGTCACTGTCTACCTCAGATTTCGGAAAAATAATAAATATCGATAAAAAATCGATATTTATGGTTATGGCAAGGCATATTAATGAGAAATATCTCATGACCAACAATGCAAGGCAAAGTTGGTACAACAATAGGTATCAACAATGGTATCAGCACGCAATTCATAAACACACTGCATGAACCAACAATATATATCTCATGACTAACAATGAAAGGAAAAGTTTGTGCAAGTGTAATTATCCCGGGCAACGCCGGGTACCTCTTCTAGTCTTCTATATATATAAAGAAGGATGTTTGTGGGTCTGTTTGTTCGTATGTTTTTTATACAAATCTACAGTTTTATTCCGATCTTGATAAAATTTCGCATACATGACCTTCAAAGCATGAGGAAGGACACTGCCTACCTCAGATTTCGAAAAAATAATAAATATCGATAAAAAATCGATATTCATGGTTATGGCAAGGCATATTAATGAGAAATATCTCATGACCAACAATGCAAGGCAAAGTTTGTACAACAATAGGTATCAACAATGGTATCAGCACGCAATTCACAAACACACTGCATGAACCAACAATATATATCTCATGACCAACAATGCAAGGCAAAGTTTGTGCAACAATAGGCCCATTGTGTTCGCATCAACAATGGTCTCAATGCGCAATTCACCAATAACAATGAGCACAGAATGATGATGTAATGTTAAAGCAATCTTTCCAAGAATTATAACAATGAACATAAAATGATGATGTAATAACAATGCATAGAATTCCTGTTATTCAGGCTTTTCTTAGAAAAGAGAGTTCTTAGTACTTAACAATTTCTTGAAAATCTTTAAAAATGATCAGTAACTGGAGATAATGGAGAGTTAGCAGACTATTGAGAAAGAGTGGAAAGACGACAGAGGAAGCACTCCTTTAGCTCCGTGATGTATTGAGCAAATGGGAAGCAAGTAAATAGAAGAATCGGCGACCGCTAGACTGCACAAAGTGATGAATGGCCAAGTTTTGCTTCAACACATCGAGAGAAGAGTGGAAATTGCAACAACACTAAGTATACATCTGAGGTAATATCACGTGAGTAAGAAATTATTTAGACTAGCAGTGGCATCCTTGGAGAGGTCCAGCCATTGTGAGCCTTAAAAAAGATTTTTTTCGAATTTTCATTAAGAATTTTTACTGTATTAATTCTAAGCATCTTCATGTGTCTATTTTTAAGATATTGCAAAATTTAATTTAATTTTTTGAGATTGTTCTGTTTACATCCAAGTGTAATTATCCCGGGCAACGCCGGGTACCTTTGCTAGTGAGAAAATAATGATAGTGGGAATTGGTTTTGTTGCATGTGCCCTGATGGTACACTATAGTATTGTTAGAACTTTCAATGCTAAGATATGGCGTGTAATATATAGTGTTGCCAAGTTGGGAGATTTTCCCCCAAATTTGGGGGATTATTTTTCAATTGGGGGATATTAGGGGGGTTTTATTTTCTGGGGGATATTTGGGGGAAATTTTATTTACCATTTATTTAAAATAGAAAATGTGTAGTTACGTCTGGGACATTACAAACATTCTCTTCACGACAATCTCAGAAGTAATTAAGCGTGATTGGTTACAAGAAGTCACATGATTCGCATTTCGTCACGGATGATACAGGTATTGGACATTGAAACTGAAACACCTTCGCAAATAGCACTGGTTACCCCCAGGGCTGAATAGAACCTTCTGCTAGGTAATTAATCGTATGCATATCAATGAATCACGTGTCAGAGGTCTTGGTAGTCACTCCAGTAGAAAAGTTCGATAGTAAGCTTCAAATTGTCTGTGCAGAGCGCTATAATGGGAGACATATCCGACTTCAAAAGAGGGCAGATTGTTGGGGCGCGTCTAGCAGGTGCATCTGTGTCCAAAACTGCCACACTTTGTGATGTCTCACGTGCTACAGTATCCAGGGTGATGGGTGCATATGAACAGGAAGGACGAACCACGTCCAGGAGGAGCAACTGCAGGGGAAAACGGAAGTTGTCGGAAAGAAACGTCAGAGCAATTGACCAGGATTGTTGCACGAAAGCGGAAAACCACCGCAGCAGAAATCACCGCAGAAATGAATACACACTTCCAGGAACCTGTGCGCACGAAGACAATCCGTCGTTACCTGCATAAATGCAACATCCATGGCAGGGTTGCTATACCGAAGCCTTTCATCAATAGTACAAATGCCTCCAAGCGGGTTCAGTGGTGCCGGACGCATAAAACCTGGACGTTGGATGACCTCAAACGCGTCATATGCTCGGATGAGTCCAGCTACACTGTCTTCCAAACAACAGGGAGGGTATTCGTCTGGATGCCTACAACCCAGACTGCTTGGCACCCACAGTCAAACACGGAGGTGGATCAGTAATGGGTGGATCAGTAATGGTCTGGGGTGCAAACTGTGCAGGACCTCTACCGATCCTTCCCAAGACGTGTTGCTGCTGTGCTGGCTGCCCACGGTGCCCCAACACCTTCTTAAATAAAGATTTTGGATTTCTACCAGGTGTTTCAGTTTCAATATCCAATACCTGTATGTCTCTAACCAATCATCTTTGATCTTTTACTTTTGATTGAGGTTCGGTTCGTTCTCCTTATGACTGGACGCAGTAGTAGTAGTTAGTTGTTGTAGTCGTATTACGACTTGTGTGTGTTAAACATGCCTCCGAAGCAGCTATTCACCGCAAAATACAAGCATAAATATGTAAAATCTTGGGAAACAAATCCACAGTTGAAAGGTAATTTTTTTTCTTTACATATAACTTTCAGCATTGTCTGAACGTCCATTCATTAAACCTATACTGAACACGTGCTTTCTTTTAAGACTGGATCGCGCTTGATCCAACTGGGGACATAAACAATGCATATTGCCACCTGGCAGTTGCGGCCAATCACTTCGTGACGTCATCATTAGGATTAATATGAGGATTAACATCACTGCAAAAACTTCTGTCTGAATCTCTATATGCGTAAAATTGCCAAAATAATTTTATTACTTTGGAGGATTTTGGAGGGGGGCTCTTGCGGTTTTGGGGGAAATTTGGGGGAATTTTCGATTTGTCTGGGGGAATTTGTGAAAATAACTTGGCAACACTGGTAATATATCCACCAACTCATTACGAGTTGTTAGATCTATTGTTATCCATAGCTTATTTGTATCAAGAGCATAATGCTGTTAGGCTTAATTTTATATAAAACTCACTACTGTTATACATATTGCTAATTAATAATTTTTAATCGCTTGCTTCAATAGTAAACGATAACGTAGAAGCACTTTAGTAATTTAATATGAAAAAATAGATGCTTACACATAACCCTTCAGCAATTGAGGCTCACTTCGTTTAACATTATTTGGGAATTCTTACAAATTAAAGAACTTTTACTTTTTTAAATGTATGGGGAATAACTCCCTCTCCATTTACCTTTCAGTTTTTCAAGTTTATTCGTTTAAATTCTCTCTATACATTAGCTTACTTAAATAGTAATTTACAATTTAGTTTTCATATTTATTTATTTTCTCTTAAGTGTTTTAAAATGTTGATTAATTCAATATATCCATGTACGATGCTATAACATGAAAATGTGCTCCCGTTATCCGCTTTGGCGGTAAAATCATTCTTGTAACCTCTTTATCTGCACTTTTTACCTCTCTCCAAGTTTTTGTAATCATTAAATTGATTTTCTAGAACGTAATATGAGACAAATATAAAAAATCTCGTATCTTCTTTCCTTTTTCATCATTTCCGAACGTATGATATATCACATGCCTTATGTTGCTATAGTTGTAAGGACCAAGAAACTGCCACCCCCGCAAATCCGATCCCACTGGAACAATTGGGCCTATCTTCATAGTAATGTAGATCTTACCTAGAGGAATCTGGGTAATGGATTTTACGCCTTTACGTACCAAAATAGCACATAGATATGCTGCCCTATCTGAATCCCACCCCCGTAATTCCGACCTCCGCACACCAAACAAAATCAAACTAAACAGCGCAGATGGACATGCCCATGGTAAGCTACATTCCAAATTTCAACCCTCTACCTCAAAAAATGTAGAAATTATGAAGGGGACGGACTGACATTATAAAACCAATAAGTAGCTGCATTCTTATTCTACTTACGAGGGTCAGTCAAATGTTTTTTACAGCTTCTTTAGTACAATGTAGTCCCTATCTTTTCGATGCATTTTCGCCACCGAGTCGGGAAGGCATGGATACCTTTGAAAAAAAAAATCTTTATAGAATTGAGATCTTGCTTATAGGAATCTGCATACCGAATTTTACTTCTTTATATGCATAAATACACCTAGACCTTTTTGTCTCTCTACTTTTCACCTCCAAAACTCCGACCTTAGTGGGCTAATCAAAATCAAACTAAATAGTGGGGTTGCACATGCCCATAGTAAGCTACATTCCGAATTTCAACCTTCTACCTCAAAAAATGTAGAAATGATGATGGATGATTCAAATCGTGTGTAAAATAAAACCAATAAGTAGCTCCATTTTTCGTTACTTAAAAATAAGCCTATGAATTATGAGCACTTGAGAAATCGTGCGTCGACAAAAAGCGATTTCACGTGCGCGCGCCGATGTCAATAATGCTTACAAAATGAACAGAAAGAAACAATGTATTCCTTCTTGACAAATCGATTGTTATATGACATGCCAGTATCTTTGAATTCTTTACACTCACTGTTTTAGCACGTGAATTCGACTCGAAGGGGTCCACGAAAAATTCTGAAAAGTTGATACGGCCGAGCTAAGACCTTGATGGTCATATTTCTGAAAACAGAATTTGAAAATGTTAATCCGTTTTCAAGTTATCGTGCAAACGGCGGACGGCCGGACGGATAAGCGTACAGGGCGCATTCTTATAAGTAGATTTTATGCTAAAGCTCCTAATAAAGTCCCGGTATATCACCTGGAATTCCTGTTTTTCGTATTTTTCTTAGAATGAATAGCCCCTTCGCAATGTGTTGTATTGATTGGGTTATATTAACCAATTTTTAGTAATAATTTAACTTCCGGAGATTGTTCTGCTTACCTGCAAGTATAATTATCCCGGGCAACGCCGGGTCCTTTGCTAGTTCTATATATATAAAAAAGAATGTTTGTGGGTTTGTTTTTGTTTCTTATACAAATCCCTTGTTAACACCTTGTGGGAGTGTTATTCCGATCTTGATGCTGGATCGGGTCACCCATGCCAGACAGGCCTTAGCAGAGAGGCCAGACTAAAAGTGTCCGGTCGGTTGTGGACCCTCCCAAAGGGACCAGTGCTCGCAATGGAGGCATGTTTTTGACATGGCCTCCATTGCGACCAGTACGTCCAGCTGCGTGTTTGCCGTGCGCAGCGACCCTACTTCTGGGGAAAGGGGGATCCTGGTGGTTGAGTGAAGGCTTTCCGGAACAACACACCACTTTGGCCCCTGCTTCTCGGAAGGATGGGAGGTCTGGATGAGCCCGTCCAGATCAATCGGCTGGTCGTCGCTCCTTGGAGCTTCGGCCATAGGGTTAGGAGCTGCCTATATCTTCCTCGTATCCCTGGTGCCAATGTGCATCCCCTTGTTGGGCTCGGTGGTGGGTGGGGAGCAAGGGAGATGAAAGTTTACTCAACTTACTATGGGTAAAAATAATAAGAATGCTAATCAAAAACAAACTAATAATAGTTATCGTGAAGGGAGACCTAGTAGAAGACCGCCAAGAAATCCGAAGTTTTTGGAGATGAAATTGGCAAGTGGGGAGTCGTTTAAGACCATCTCCCCATTTTTAATTTCTAAAGAACTCAAACGCCTCGTTGGGGATACGAAACATGTCAAGAGACTCTTTAATGGCAATCTATTGATCGAGGTTGTTAAGGATAGGCAAGCCACCACCCTGTTATCCTTGAAAAAGTTTGCGGGGAAAGCCATTTCGGTTTCTCCCCATGCAACTTTGAATTATAAAAAAGGTGTTTTCACGTGCCAGGATCTGGAAGGAATAGAGGATGAGGAAATCATTGCCGAATTGGATGATCAATCTGTTGTTGACATTCGCCGGATCGCTCCAAGGAGGAATGGTGTTCCTCATCCTACAAATTCCTTCATTGTTACCTTTGAGGGAACAGTTTTGCCAGATACCATCTATGTCGGCTATATCCAATGCCACGTGAGACCCTTTATCCCCAACCCATTGCGATGCTTCCAATGTCAGAAGTACGGCCACACGAGAACAAACTGTCATTTTAATGCAGTTTGTTGCAAGTGTGGCCTGCCTGGACATGAGATGGAAGATTGTTCTAACGAATTACGGTGTTGTAACTGCAAGGGAGCCCATTCTGCCCTTTCAAGAGACTGTCCTATTTGGCGGAAGGAAAAGAAGATCCAAGAGATTCGTGTCCTTGGGAATCTGTCTTTTCCGGAAGCGCGTAGGCAGGTAGAACAAAATGAAGTCCGGAACTATGCAGCAGTGGTTAAGAGTCGTCCTTCTATTAAGTCTGTTGGAACAATGACTGACTTGAGTATCGCAGACTTTTCTTGTGGAACTTCCACCTCCACAGGACCATCTGCTAGCGCTAGTCGGACTTCGAAATCAGTTACACCACCTGGAACTCCTCCAAAAACTTCGGAAAGGGAAGAGGGTAAGAAACGCTCGTCAGAGGTGTCACCTTCCTCTGACCCCTCCAAAAAACGTATAGTAGTTTCTACTCCAAATTCTCCAGTTCTGGGGGGAGGGCCAGACTTCCCTTTAAACTTGGACGTGTCTCCTACTGAGGAGATGGAGTTATCCCGGGAGTTTAAACTTTTATCTTAAAACCTCCATCATGGCACTGTTACAATGGAACCTTAATGGATTCTTTTGCCGCTTAGAAGACCTGAAGCTTTTAGTCAATAAGTTCTCCTTCTCCTTATTGGCTTTGCAAGAAACGTTTCTCTTGCCATCCCAGTCTCCTACCCTAAAAGGGTTTAATTTTATAAGGAAGGACTATGCAATGGGAAATAAAGCCTGTGGCGGTGTTGCCATCTTAGTTCAAAGATCCTTGCCTTTTACTACCATTAATTTAACATCGAATCTCCAGGCGGTAGCAGTTAGAGTGTTATTCAAAGACCTCTCACCTCTAACTGTTTGTTCACTGTATCTACCTCCAGATCAATATACGGACGAAACATCTTTGTCTTCTCTACTGTGTGAACTGCCAAGCCCCTTTCTAGTTCTGGGTGATTTTAACGGCCATAATCCCATTTGGGGGTCTATAAAGCTCTCTGAAAAAGGATATATGATAGAGAAAGTTCTGAATGCTTTTAACATCAATGTGTTAAACGATGGCTCTTCAACATTCCTCCACTCAGCCAACGGGTCTCTGTCATGCATCGATCTATCTATATCCTCTTCATCTTTCACACATAATTTAGCCTGGAGCGTATTCTCAGATTTACATGGTAGTGATCATTTCCCGATCAGTATTTCCCTGAGTTCTTCTACTTTTTCCAACACTCAACCACGTTGGAAATTGGATAAAGCAGACTGGAAGGTCTTCCAATCCCATCTACAGTTTGAGAATAAAACACCCTTTCCGTCTGTAGATGAGGCTGTAGAGGATTTCACTTCCCGCATCCTCTATGCGGCAGAACAATCCATTCCCAAGTGTAAATCCTCGTCCACGAAAATTCCAGTGTCATGGTGGAATGAAGAATGTGCCCGAGCGGTTCGAGAACGTAAGCGAGCTCTCTGCATTTTTACCGCACAACCCACTCTTGAGAATCTTATTACTTATAAGAAAAAAAGGGCCAGTTGTAAACTAATCATTTCCAATAATAAGAGACTCTGTTGGAGAGATTATATCTCCTCCATTAATAAAAACACTCCTCTTCATTCTGTATGGAACATGATTAGGAAAATAAATAGGAAAAGACTCCCAGGTAAACTCCCTTCTCTCATAGAAAATGGTCATACATTCTTTGACCCAAAGGAGGTAGCTAATATCCTCGGAAGGACATTTGCTGAGGTTTCAAAGATAAAACATTACTCAGCCTCCTTTCAAAGACAAAAACGTATCGAAGAATCGCATGCCATAAATTTCAAATCCCGAAACCTCGAGAAATACAATCTCCCGTTTACTTTACGGGAACTGCATTATGCCCTTCGTTGCTCCAGTGATTCTGCGCCAGGCCCTGATGGAATCTTATATGCTTTCTTGAAGCATCTACCGAGGGAAGCTTATGCTCACCTTCTCTCGTTATATAATTACATCTGGTCTTTAGGAGAGATTCCAACAATATGGAGAGAGGCAATTGTTATTGCTATTCCAAAACCGAATAAGGACCACTATTGCCCTTCAAACTATCGACCAATAGCGCTAACTAGCTGCATGTGCAAAGTCCTGGAAAGGATGGTCTCTGTCCGACTTATGTGGTATCTGGAAAAAAACCACCTGTTGTCCAGATTTCAGTGCGGTTTCCGCAAATCCCGCTCAACTGTTGATCACCTCCTTTGGTTGGAGCATGAGATTCATTTTGCACAGAGATATAACCAACATGTTGTAGGGGTGTTCTTCGATCTGGAAAAAGCCTATGATAAAACTTGGAGACATGGAATAGCAATACTTTTGCGGAAGTATGGCCTTATAGGACACCTTCCCTCTTTCCTGTGTAATTTCATGGCGAACAGAACATTCCGAGTTCGCGTTGGGTCAACGATCTCAGACCCTTTTACGCAGGATAATGGTGTCCCACAGGGAAGTGTGCTGAGTCCATTTCTTTTCCTCATTGCTATGAATGAGGCTTGTTCCCAACTTCCATCCACTGTGAACTATTCCCTGTACGTTGACGATATTGCCATCTACTGTCGAGGGTCCTCAATGTTCTTTATTGAGCGTCAACTGCAACTGGCCATCAACAAGCTTGTAACCTGGAGCAACGAAGTAGGATTTAAATTTTCACCCCAAAAAACAAGGGCCGTTCACGTTTGTTTTTTGAGAGGTCTCCATCCAGACCCAGACCTTACACTTTATGGATCCCCTATTTCAGTGGTGGACTCACATAAATTCTTGGGTCTGACATTTGATAGAAAATTATCATGGCTCCCACATATTCGTAATTTAAAAGCGAGATGCTTACAAGCCATGAATGTTTTGCGCTCTATTTCCGCTACCAAATGGGGTGCGGATAGGAAGATGCTTCTTTTTTTATACGGCTCTCTAGTTAGATCTAAATTGGACTACGGAAGTATTGTGTATGCATCTGCTTCAAAAAGTACTTTGAAGCTGTTAGACCCCGTCCACAATCTAGGCATAAGAATTGCTATAGGAGCGTTCCGAACAAGTCCGGTAGAGAGCCTTTATGTAGATGCTTCTGAACCCCCGTTATGGTTAAGAAGAGCCAAACTCCTCCTGAAATATGCTCTTCGCATATATGGTGAAAGTCAGCAACCAGCTTTTGCCTGTCTATTTGGTAAGCCTAGAATTCCTCCCCATCACTCTTATAGAAGCATCAACAATTGGTTCCAGAATCTTCTGGAGAGCCTGAACCTCTCATTTCCAGCCATGCATAGCCGAGAGGTCAGAGATGTCCCTCAGTGGATTCTTCCCCAACCAGATATAAACTACAATTTATTCGGTGGGAAAAAATCAAATTTTTTGGAAGCCGAAATTAACGCACTTTTTAAGGTTTTTTTAGAAACCCTTCCTGATGGCTTCCACATATATACCGATGGGTCCAAATCAGAGGACGGGGTTGGCTGTGCATTCCTTATAGATAATACTGTATTCTCCTATCATTTGCCAAACGAGTTTTCCATCTTCTCAGCGGAATTGGTTGCGTTAGCCAGAGCGTTATGGTTCTGTTTTCAATATCCAAATTCCAACATCTGGATATTCTCTGATTCTCTGAGCGCTTTGCAATCGTTGGAATCTTTCAATTCTGAAAATCCTTTTGTCAAAAGAATCCAGGAATACCTTCATTTCCTGGATTACCAAGGTACCGGAATTCATTTTGTCTGGATCCCTAGTCATATGGGTATCCAGCAAAATGAACGGGTCGATAAAGCGGCAAAACACGCTATTACTCAGCTACCGATCTCGGAATTGCTGTCAATCCCCGAGCATTTCCACCCGGTGATTTCCAAGAAACTCAAATCTTCTTGGCAGGAGTCTTGGCCTCTTAACCCAGCTAATAAACTTTTTGAAGTCAAGTGTTCCATCACACCGTGGTCCTTACCTTGTCTAACAAATAGGCGGGAAGATGTTGTTCTTACTCGGCTTAGGATTGGTCACAGCCGTCTTACTCACATCCATTTATTAAAAAAAGAACCAGCTCCATTGTGTTCTTGTGGAGCAATGCTAACTATTAAGCATATTTTAATCCAGTGCCCTTTACACACTAAGCTACGACGCTCATTAGGGCTGAATCATTCCTTAGATTTTTTGTTGGGTAACAACCCCATAATTTTTAAAAAAGTGTTTCTTTTTTTAAAAATTATTCATGTTTTTAAATTCATATAATCATCTTTTTATTGCTTTTGCATTATATATATTTGATCATTAACTATAGGTTTCATTTAGTGCCATTCACACACTAATCATGTTCATCAGTTTTTATTAGGTGACAACTCAAAAAAATAAATTTTAATCATCTATTTTATAGTCAGTTAGTGCCCTTTACACACTAATGATTTACACAGAACCTATACAAATATTTCTTATTACGGGAGAACCTTGGAGGAAAATGTCGGTTTTTTAAATTTATTAGGGTTTTTAAAATCTCATAGTCATAATTTTTATTGTTTTTCCATCTTTGTCATTCACGTGTTTTTTTTCCATCTGATTTTTTAAACTTTTGGCCCATAAACTGTAGGTTTTTAAACTTTCTGTCGGACGCAAAATGGCCATAGTAGCCGACGCCCTAAAATTCCAACCAACCAACCAACCAACCGATCTTGATGCAATTTTGCAAACTTGACCATCAAAGCATGAGGAGGGTCAATGTCTGGCTCAGATTTCGAAAAAAAATTATTGATAAAAATCGATATTCATGTTTTTGGCAAGGCATATTAATGAGAAATATCTCATGACCAACAATGCAACGCAAGTTTGTGCAATATAGATAAGTTTCAATTGCACAAAATTGTAACTTAACAATGTATAAAATTCCTGCTATTCAGGATTTTCTTGAACTTGAGAGTACTTAGTTCTTAGCAATTTCTTGAAAATTTTAAAAAATGATCAGTAACTGGAGATAATGGAGAGTAAGCAGACTACTGGGAAAGAGTGGAAAGACGACAGAGGAAGCACTCCTTTAGCTCCGTGCTGTACTGAGCAAATGGTTAGCAGGTCAATAGAAGAATCGGCGACTGCTAGACTACACTAAGTGATGAATGGTCAAGTTTTGCTTCAAGACATCGAGACAAGAGTGGGAATTGTAACAACATCAAATGTACATCTAAAGTAAGATTAGGCCTACTTGATATAAGAAATTATTTAGACTAGCCATGGCATACTTAGAGAGGTCCATCCATTGTGAGCATTTAAGAATTTCTTTCGAATTTTCATTAAGAATTTTTACTGTATTTATTCTAAGCATTTTCATGGGAAATTATTTTTTAGATATTTCATAATTTAATCAAAAAAAAAGAGTCCTAGCCACGCCGGGGTTATCACCTAGCTTATTTGGTAGCACAGCAGATCCAAGCATTTTATAAATATACATTTTGACTATATTCTATGTGAATGTGAATATTTTGGAAACTCAGATACTGATAATGCGATGACTGAACGTTCTTTTCTAAGAATTATTAATAATGAGCGTAAAATGACGATGCAGTGGCAGCACTAATAAGGCACTATTGAGGAGTAAAAAGTGTCACACGTGTCTCCCTTGAGCTCCCTATCAAACATCCAGACGACTGGCAAAAATTTATGTGCTTGAAAAAGAAAGAGAAAGAACGAGTATTGGTCAGAGAGACTCTGCAGATAAAACAGAAAGATCTATACGGACATTGGAAACACCTGAACAACGGGAGTTTCGAATAGAGCAAGAGGGTATACGAGCTTTTACGTCAAGGGCAAGAAAAAGTTGGGTCCAAAGTATCCAGTGATGTTCACCAGTGGTGAAGATAGAAATTGTTTTAATCTGAGGCCAATCAAGAAAAGTTTATTTAAAGTCCCGCTATATCACCTGGAATTCCTGTTTTTCAGATTTTTCGTAGAGTGGATAGTCCCTTCGCTCTGTGGTGTATTGATTGAGTTATTACTTAACCAATTTTGAGTTCTAATTTAACTTCTTGAGATAGTTTTGTTTACGATCAACTGAAATTATCCCGGGCATTGCTATGAGGAAGGTCACTGTCTACCTCAGAAGAACTATGTTAACAAAGGTCGTTTTTATTGTTTCAATCTTTATTAAAATTGTTATAAACGTTTCTGATCATCGGACTTTTATCATAGTTCTTTGTCACCTGTTATTGTGTTTCTTCCTGTGCTAACAATTCTTGTTAACAATTCTCCCAAGACCTTCACCAAGACCTTCCTGTGTTTCATCATGTGTTTCGTCTGATTCATCCAGATCTACATATACGCTCCACAAGACTTTCTTTTCATCTGTGTTTCCGTCCCTTCATAAATTGCATTTCTCCACAATGGGTTACTTTCATTATCAATTGTTTTTAAGATTTATTTTATTTTTTCTACTTTTTTATTACTATTTTAAATTATTTATTCAATAAAATATACATTGAAAATTTATAATATGAGATCAAATTGCCTCAAACTAGAGCAATATTTATTTATTTATTTATTTATTTATTTATTTATTTATTTATTTATTAGTTTAATTAAGTTAAAATACAACTGCGCCCAGCAGGGACCAGTATGGTCACTGACCGACGGGTTAGGTTCCAGCGGGCGTGACTATATAGCAAAATTCGAGTAGAAATTGGTTGGTAGTAAATATTATGTTAGCTCTTAAACTTTAACAAACAACTAAATTAGTTAAATGACAACAAAGATCTCGTGACATATAACAATGGCAAGCTGTAATAAGGTTAACAAAAACAACAATTGAATGAAACAAATAATGTATAGTTGAAAGGTTAGTTGAGAAATGTTCAACAACTATAGGGTGCAAATAAATGACAAATGACAAAAATGTAGTAACAAATAGGGCAAACGGCACTTACAATCAATGAAAAAGAATAAATGAGTAAAACAACCTGATATACAATAAGAACCGTTCATGAAGTCGAGATGTGCCTTCTGAGAGCCCTTCTAAATATATTTTAGGGCTACAGGGATCGAATAGTCTTGGGGAGAGCGGCCTATAACCTTACCCCGTTACGAGACACACACCTGTTGCGATAATTGGTCCTGGAAAAAGCGAGGTGAACGGTATTGATGTCGAGAGTAGTCGAGGGTAGTCAATGATAGTTATGGATGTTCTGGCTGAATAGTATTGCGAGGGGGATTGATAATCGAAGCAAGGAATTAACCGCTTTATGTATAAAAGAAATGGTTCGTATAGCATGAATCTGGTAAATAGTCGGAATACCCAGTAGTTTAAAAAATTGCGAAATAGTGGACCGTTTGGGAATACCCAACAGCGTCCTCAGGAACCATTTCTGTAGCTTGAGCAGTCTAGCTAAATTATATGACGAAGTGGATCCCAAAAAAATGATTCCAAAGAAAAGGTTGGAGTGAATCCAAGCACTGTTCAATAATATTTGAATATTCCAAGGTAAATAACACAGTCTTGAAATCAGCCCCTGCTTACAGTTCAACTTGCTCATCAGGCTATTTATGTGCCGTTCCCAAGAAAAATCATAATTTAGTTCCAAGCCTAGGTATCTAAACGACTTTACCACAGAAATCGGGCGGTCGCCAAAAGAAATCAACGGAGAATCAGGTACCTCGCGCTTGTTGCGCTGGGTACCTTAGTTTTATCAGCGTTGAGCTGTATTTGACTCATATGACACCAGCGTTGTATCCTTAGTATGGCCTTGTTTATACTCAATATTAAGCTACCGGTATTAGGATCTGTATCAGCAAATAAGAGAGTAACATCATCTGTATACATAATCGTTTTTGAAGGGGCACAGTATATGGGAAGATCATTAATGAAGAGGTTGAAGAACAATGGCGATAAAATCGAACCCTGAGGCACTCCCAGATTCCGGACAACGATGCCAGAAGATAATCCCTTGTAAGTTAGAAAATATTTGCGGTCCTTCAAAAAATCCGTAATCCAGGCCAAAGGTAGTCCACGGATATTATAATAAGAATTTAATTTAATACTAAGAAGCTGGGTGGAAACGGAGTCAAAGGCTTTCGTAAAATCAATGAAAAGGTCCGCCACGAACTTATTAGTATCCATTTCGGAAGTGAGAAATTCGAGAAGGTCGAAGCAAGCTGTGTCCACACTTCTCCCAGGGGTAATTCCATGGTTACTAAGGCAGATAAAATTATTTTCACTTATAAACTGCGATATCCGCATAAAAATATTTTATTAAAGACCTTAGATATAATAGGTAACGCTGTTATAGTCTATAAGTGACCCGGATCCCCTTTTTAAAAAACTGGGGTGACTCTCACCAATTTTAAAGCAGCTGGGAAAAGCAGCAGCTGGGGTGACTCTCCTGCGGCTAACGAACAGTTAAATACCGTCGCGAGTGGATGCTCTATAGCGTGGCTGACTGCTTTGATTATGTCGCAACGCATGTCAAGAGGGTCAAGGGAAACCGACGCCTTCAGTTGGGTGATTGTACTATGGACCTCTTCGGCCGTGACAGGTGAGACAAAAAAACCAGAGGTTGGGCTTTTGATACTAGGTTCCCTGCTAAACGGCTCCGACTTGGGAGTAAAGGAGCAGGAGGGAGCAATTCTTTCAGAAAATTAGTTAAATCGGCAGAGGAAACTGCAGCTAAATCGTTAAACGGGCTACTAGATGGGCTAGCACCACAAGCCATTCTTTTTAAGTGCTGCCACTTATCTTTTGAAGATAGGAGCCGCTGGAATCGATTTTGATAATAATCGCGCTTGGCATAGTTTAGGACATTCTTGACTTGATTAGAATATGTTTTGAATTGTTTATTGTTTGCAGGAGAAGGATTCTTTCGAGATTTCAGGCATAACGAGCTTTTCTTTTTTATCATACTTAAAATATGTGGAGTTATCCAAGGACGGCGGGTAGGTAATCGGTCGCCAACCCGTTTCTGGGCGACCAACGGGAAGCAACGGTCGCAGTCTAAACGAAAGTGCAACATAAACATATTGAATAGTTGGTCAGGATTGTTCACGGTGGCAAATATAGACTCCCAATCTGTGGATAAAAGAAATGATTCGAACACTATCAGGCTATACGGAGTGACAATCCGAAACCGTGGTAAGTTAGGTTGTCTGGGTGTGGGTATACTCTCGTTAAAAAATAATAGTATTGGGTAGTGATCACTAATTGATACGTCAAGAGCCGCAGAAAATGACACCGAATTCATATTTGCGAAGCAGCCATCGATAGCGGAATATGTTCGGTGATGCGAGGTGATGTAGTTAGGAGTAAGAAACTGCAAGCCTGTTTGATATATGGGGTCCAGAAAGGAACTAAAAATTGACGAGGGCTTACTTAGCTCAATGTTCTAATCACCAATCAGTATTAGATTTTTACCCGTTCTCGGCAATTCGAGCAAGATAGAAGATAAATACCTACAGAAGATTACTAATTCCATTATGTCCATTTGGATAATGTCCATTATTAAATTCATATATTAATCCATTACATTAAATCCTCTTAATTAGAACCTAGTTTGATTCTGCAAAGACATATGGAAATAACATAAAGCAGATGCACGTACCATATAAATTATATTTTAATCACCAAAATTTCACCAACTGTAATGTTTTCAAACTAAGCACTTAATTTATTCTATATGTAAATTTTTGACAATCCTTATTCTAATAAAAGAAAACATATGGAACTTATTTTGAGAAAAGTTATTAAACCTGCTTATAAGAAGGGTGTATATGCATGCTCAGGATGCTAAATAGTATATATGCATAATTTACTAATTTCAGAAAGCATCAATTTGCTAAAGTAGAAAAAAGTTTTGATAGATCATTGTCATTACTAAATACACAACAATTACTATACAGCTGTTTGTTAAATCTTATAAATATAGTAGAATTTTAGAATAATGAAATATAGTAACACATGTATATTATCGAGAATATGGATTTTCCAAAAAAATTTTAATGATGAAATAACAAGTTCAACAAAACTCATAAAATAGGGACAGATCCTGCTTAGGGTAAAATTTAGTTTGTTTAAAGAAAACTTGAAGCAACCTATAAGTATTAAAGAGTGATTTTAAAATATCAGCATTTCCTATTATTACATAATTCAGTATTTACAGGCGATCCAATCTTAATCCTTGTCTGAAATATGAAATGCCTAGTTAATCATTCAAGTAGTATTTCCATCTCTTTCTGAAAATTGAAAATGCTTTTCTGTCAATAAATATGCAAAATGGTTAAAATCAGAACGGGGGTTTTGGGAAGAATGGTGGATATTTCTTTCTTTTTCTCTCAAAGACTATTCGGGGGGGGGGGGGTGTATATGGTAGTTGAGTATAATTTTAAAAGAATATTAGACTAAATTTTCAGACTTAGGGTATTTAAGTTACTTTAGAGTTCCCCCCAAATATTTAACTTATTCACTGCGTTTACATGCGCACTTTCGATCCGGATCGAAAGACAAGTTTCAAGTCAATTCTGCAAAAAGTGGCATGTAAACAGGCTTCAACACCCCGATCTGGATCGAGTTCAATCCCGTCGAAAGAGGTGGTTTGAAACCAGGGAAGCATGCCTCAGGAAAAAGGTCAACCCAATAATAATATCCGGATCGAGTTTAAATTTGCTGTTTGGTTGAAAGAAAAAATATAGAAAATTTTAGCTAAAATATGTTCTTGGTTGATTTATACCTCAACACAATAAATATCTATAAATAAATAAATGAATAAATTTTAAAATACATTGCATGTTTAAATTTTTTTTTGTAAACTTTTTTGTCAAAATGTCATTTTTCCTAATTAAAAATTTTCAAATTGTCAATCAAATTAGAGTTTTATATATATATATTTTTAACAAAATTTAATTTAATAATTTTTTTATCAAATTATAATTATCAAATTAAATATTATATTTATATCAAAAATTTCAATTTAACAATTTCTATTTTATTAAATTATAATTTGATAATTATTTATAATAATTATAATTGTAATTTTATAATTTTTATTATTTAATACAAATAAATAAACAATTAAATTGAAGTTTTTGATATAAATCTAAAAATTAATTTGATAAAATCTATTAAAATTATGTTTTGATAAGAATGTATAAAATTATATTTTGATAAAAATAAGTATAAAAAACTTAAACAATGCAAATGCATTTTAAAAGTTATTAAGGATTATTATATTGAGGTAAATAAATCAAAAACTTGACATATAAATAACATTATAGTTAACATTATAAATAACCTCAACCTTATTATTTATATATAGAAAATTTTAATTGAAAACTAAATTAAAAGAAAAAATCAATAATTACAAAATGTATTGATTGTCAATTATATTTCCAGGCGATAATAATGAGAAAATTTTAAAAAAATGAATTTCAGCCGTATTTTAGAGGAAGCGTAATTCAAGTGATAAGGCCGACTGAGCCAACAATGGCGGATTTTGTAGCAGATGACAAAGTCGGGCGTACTTTCCTAATCTAGAACTTTACCCACAGGGCATCTTATCGGACTCGATCCGGATCGAGTTAGATGCATGTAAACGCGAGGCAATTTTGGATTAACTCAAGTCGATCCGGATCGAAACGTGCATGTAAACGTAGTGATTGTATGCAAGTGTATTTTGGTTTTTACAAAAGAATATTATACTTTCTAATTCACTAAGAAGACAAACAATACCATAGTATTGAGAATAAAAAATATTAAATCTTCTAGTAACATAAACTTTTTTTATTAATTTTAACTATAATTTTCATTATTTATAATATAAAAAATAAACATAGGTTACAGATTCATAGTCTCTTTTAATTTATCAGTTAGCTATCATCATTTAGGATAGAAGCATACGAGAAGCTAATTTTGAAGTTTGCCTCCCCCCCCCCTTCCTTTCATCCATATCGGCCTCGGTGGCTCAGTGGTCGCGTGATCGTCTCTGATGCCCGAGGACGCGGGTTCAACCCCGGCCGAGGATGACCAGGATTTTTTCAAGGGGAAAATCCTGAGAACACGCACTTCCTTCGGAAGGGAAGCGAAGCCTTTGGTCCCGTGTAGTCGTTTGCTGGCTGCAGGTTAAAGAACCCTTGCGAGGCAAAATTTGCGGCCCCTATAATGCCGTCCTGAAATGGCCATAGCAGTTGAAAAAAACGTTAATATCAAACAAACCAATCCAAACCTTTCATCCATTCTGGGAGCCACGTTTTGCATTAAACATGTTTATCCGAAACCTATGTATATGTTAGGCTCAAAGAACGAAAACGCTCATTGAGCTAATTCAACGTCCACGACGCGTTGTGGGTTCCTTAAAACATGCACAACGCGTTATTTGTCATGGCCACAACGTGTTGCGGCAAACTAAAAAAGACCACGACACAAAATTCGTGTCGTGGCTCTCATAATATTTGGCCACTACGCGTTGTGATGATTAAGAAAAGCCATAACGCGTTCTAAACGTTATTAGTTGCAGTGACGCGACCATACAAGTGATACAACAGAGTGGTTTGTAATATGGGTAAAAAATAAAACATTTTTTGTCGTTATCATTTTTTTATCTTTAATTATTATGTTATTTAAATTGGTAATAAAATTATTTACCACATAAAAAATTATAACAATTAACAAATATAAAAATATTTTTCAACAATTTTTAATCATTTACGAAAATCTGTTGTGATGCTCAAGATATTCAAACTAATTCACTTAAAATAATTGTTTTCTTTTAGTAGGAAACCAATTCAAACTAATTCACTTTAAATAATTGTTTTCCTAATTGTAATCAGGTAGTTGTTTTCCTACCCTGATGATGCAGTTAATGCGAAACGCGTAGGTTCATTAAAACATTACCATTTTGCTATAAAAGTCTGTCGTTTTTTCATTATAAAATAATTGGAAATTTTTATCAAAAACGTTTATTAAAATTCTATTTTTATAATTATCAAAATATTATTGCAGTCATTTATATTGCCATGGCATTTAGAGTTACATATTATGTTCTTTGAGTGACATTTGCATTTTTTATCAATACAGTAATTTTTACAATGACACTTTACAAATGACACCACAAAAATTATTGGACTTGCAGATTCGTCTATTACTAGTGATATACCGTGTGTTTCAAAAGTCCCTTGTGCACGTATGCTGAAGAGCTGGTAGACAGGAGCCACTGACAAGCAACTTTTTTTTCAATTAATGGATACTCCCAGTCGTTATGAATCCCGCTATTTATTTTACATAAATGCAAATAGACGAATATGAGAGTGAAATAAAAGGTCAAAGTAAAAATATACTAGAAGTTTTATTTATAAAACCTATGGTATACGGTATTAAGCTTATACTGGTACAGTAACAGTTTAAAAAGCGTTTATTGCGTGAAAACAAACAAATGAAACACAGTATGCAAGAACGAGCAGAGATGGTTCTTCTTTGCGCGAGAGGGGATTTGACGCTGCACAATGCCGCCAACGAATTTCATGTCGACATCCTGACCGCCCGAAGCCTTCAACAAGTACTCTTTCGACTCTGATGAAACGATTTCGAGAGACAG